>JAXQQM020079632.1:0-164719 GCA_034641835.2 Pinus albicaulis
GAAGATTAACTAATTCTCTTATTTAAAGGAATATTGATTCAACCCCCCACCCCCCCCGCTCAGTATTTCCAACAAGTTTGCCAACTTTAACTTTTCCTCAAGGTGCTAAAAAATCTGTTTTCTCTATCATTTTCTCATTTCCCCTTTTTAATTTATTGATTGTATGCTTCACCGTGGATGAGGAGAGATCAATAATATCTTTATTTGTTTTAGCTATCTGAATGGGCTTTTGAACTTCATTGTTGCCTTCCATTAATTTCTTAGCATGCCTTGTCATAGGTTTTCTTGCTTTGAAAAATGTAACCTACATCTTCCCCCTCAAAATCTAATCTCTTTGTAGACTTGACCTTCTTCAACTTTTGCTCATCTTCCCTTATGAATTCAGCTTGTACAATATATGTTTCTTCAATGTCAATGGCATGAAGAATATCCTCTAGAATCCCCTTTGTTACTGAGTTGTCTTCTATAGCCACCGTCTTTCCTTTCAAAACCACTACTTGGCTTCTAGTTATTCTTTCGGTCCCCTATTTTCTAAGAGCTTGTTTTTGTTTTGCATCTTTGACAACCTTTGATTTATGTTTTGCAGGTGGGATAGTTAGTGTATCAAGCATTTTCATTTTCTCTACCCTTTTCTTAGTTTACTTTCTTGGCTTTAGTCTTGCAGGTTTTTTGGTTTTGCAAACCTAGGTTGACTTGCTTCTGCTGTTGGTGGTGATGGAACTCCTTTAGCTTTATGGTTTCTTACAGGAGTTAGGGTTTCCAAATCAAAACCATTTATAAACAACAATGATGACCAATCTCTGCCTATCTTTTGAAGTTCATCTAAAATTAATAATTTCATTAAGCCATGATGAAATAATGAGGTTTCACTCCCCTTAGACTTTGCTTACACCTTATCAGCCATATTTTCAAGACTTCTATATAGATAAAAAGGTAAATCAAGTGAAATATTACTAGTGAAATGTAGAAGCAATTTGAAATGATAGAATAAACATTTCTTGATATCTACCTTATGGATAATGTTTGAATGTTTGAAACCATAGTTTTAGTGATATCTTTAGTCATGACTTCTAGGGATAAGCATTGTTGAAGTTATGTCAGTGCAGACTATGGGCTCTTTGTTGCTCATCAGTTGAATTATTTAAACCAATTTTCTAGACCTCTTGGTTCCTACATACTTAATAAAGAATGACCTACGAGTGTGATAGACACACTTAGCAAATAATTTAGAAATTGGTTGTTCTGTGAAATTCCAACTAGAAAATTGTGATTACTAATATGTAGAAAGCCTGTTTTCAAAGCCAAGAAGCATATGCTATGAATGGTTCCCATCTTTCTGGATCTTGCTTCTTTCCTTCCTATCTTGGATTCCATGCCTTCGCGTGTCTTTGATATTATTTTCATATATTTTGCCCTGTTCTTTAGAATTAAAATTTGAACTTGCTCAGATATGGATGTATCAGCCTTGCTTGAATAAATGTAACAACAACCTCGATTGAAGTGGATATAATAAACCTTTGTAAGAACTAGCCATAGGTTTGTCTTGACACTCGGAGCTCAGACATTACGAATGAAAGGAAAAAGGAATGAGGGTGACTAATTAGGAAATAATTTGAATTTCAACTATCCTTTTCATAACTAAAAATTATGACTCACTCATACCTAAATTGACCATGATGACTGAAAATGTGGGTGTGTACTTTGATTCCATCCTTACATGACTTAACATGCCACTATCCTACCCTTTCCCAACGGTTTCTGAAATTTAACAACTCAATTGACAAGACAGTTACAAAATCGTGCTTTCGTACTGCCTGTAATGTAACTTTTACTATTTGTGCTACGAAACTATCAGCGCTTTCGTAGCGCAAAGTCACTTTTTTTAATCGGTGGCACTACGAAACTGTGGTTTCTTGTCTAATTAGGCAGTTTTGATGCAAAAACTTTGGGAAATAAAATGAATCCTAAAATGATGAAAGACTTGACATGAAAGACCTTAAAAATGAGTTTATTTAAACACTAGGGTAGGCTCAAACTTTAAAAATTTAATACTTCCCTTGGTCAAACAAAAGAAATTACTCCTAAGACCCTATTTTGACCCATGATCATAAGTAATCTTGTCATAATGATGTTAAGAAAATTTTTAAGTGATAACATATCATATATTGCAAAGGGTAGTTTGGTCTAACAAAATATCACTGCTTGATGGATTTTCAGGTTACAATCAGGTACTAGTACTTCTAAGTGATCAACACAAAACTATTTTCACTACACCTTGGGGCACATTCATGTATGTTAAAATTCCCTTCGGGTTGATGAATGCAGGGGCCACTTTTCAAAGGGCCATGGACATAGATTTTTCAAAATACATAGGTTACTTCATAGTCATTTACCTTGATGACATCACTGTCTATTCTAAGACTGATGAAGAACACTTAATCCACTTGAGAAAAGTCTTTGAAAAGTGTAGGAAGTATGATCTATCTCTAAATCCTAAGAAAACATTGTTTGGTATTTAGGAAGGTAAGCTCCTAGGCCACATCATCTCTAAAGAGGGAATCAAAATAGACCCCAAAAGGATTGAAGTTATATTGAAAATTAGCCATCCTAGAAATGTAAAGGAGCTGCAATATTTCATTGGAAAGATCGACTTCCTTAGAAGGTTCATCCCCAACCTTGTTGAACTCCTGAGGAATATTACAAACATGCTCAGAAAGGATATAGGATTTAAGTGGACCTTGGAAGCCAAATAATCTTTTGAGCTTGTAAAACAAGCACTCAAGCAAACACCAATTCTAATGAGTTCTAACTTTACCAAGGAATTCTACATTTTCTCATTTGCATCCGAACACACCATTGTTGTAGTGTTGTTGCAAAAGAACATGATGGGGCAAGAAAAACCCATAGAATTTTTCAGTAAGGCATTAAGAGATGCTCGCTTAAAATAAAACATCATCAAGAAACAAGCCTTTGCATTGATCCAAGCATTGAAATATTTTCGAGTTTACATTTTTGACTCTCATATCATTACTTTTGTTCCACACACAGTTTTCAAGGACATTCTAAATTAGGACCCTGATGGTAAAAGGGGTAAATGGTTTTCTTTTATCTTATAATATGATTTAGAAATTAGGCCCACTAAACTAATTAAAGGATAAGGACTCACAAAACTCATGGCTGAATCAAATTTCCAAGAACTAGACATGAATATGGTTGATGCATTAGAGGAACAAGAATAATTCATATCTCCCCACATTGAAGAAGTATTTCTAAACTCCTATTGGTATGTTGATATTCTATATGTATTTTTTTATCGTAATGCTCCTCCTACCTTATCCAAGACAAAAGCTATATTCTTGAAACAAAAAGATTTATATTTCTACATTTTAGATGGAGCTTTATATTGGAAGAATTCTATTGGCATATTTCTTAAATGTTTTCTTGAAGATGATGTAGATGGAATCATGCATGAGCTGCATGAGGGAGAGTGTGGAGGTCATCTCTACTGGAAAACCACATCTAACAGAATCCTTAGAGTTGGCTACTATTGGCCCACCCTTTTCCATGAAACTCACAAACTGGTTATGACTTGCCATAAGTGCCAACGTTTTGATGGAAACAGAAAACTTTTACCTTTTCCTTTTCATCTGATAAGTGTTGAAGCTCATTTTCAACAATGGGGTTTAGACTTCATTGGGAAGATCCACCCTTCTTCATCTGCCCAACACAGGTGGATCCTCACTGCTACTGATTATTTCAAGAAGTGGATAGAGGCCATCCCTTCTAGGAATTCCACTGACTCAATCATTATCAAATTCCTTGAGACCAACATCTTGTCCCAATTTGGTTGTCTTAAAAATATCATTAGAGATAATGTTGCTGCCTTTAAATCCAAAAGAATGGTTGAATTTTTCTATAACTATCATATCACACTGGGGCATTCCACAGCTTATTACCCTCAAGGTAATGGGCTAGCTGAGTCCTCCAACATAATTCAGGTGATAATTATCAAGAAGTTGTTGGAACAGAACCAAACAGCATGACATAGAAAAATAGTGCATGCACTATGGGATGATATACTAACCACTAAGAATTCAATCGATATGTCTCCCTATCAACTAGTGTATGGAATGGATGCATTCTTCCCAACATATTTGGGAGTTCAAGTCATGAAGCTCCTCCAAGAAGTGCAATCAGAAGAAAATGACATGCAAAAGAGGCTGAACCAAACCATTCATTTGCAATAGTCAAGGGAGGAAGTTTATAAAAGGACATAAGCGGTGCAAGAAAACATTAGGAAGATCTTTGACAGAATAACCAAAGCCAATGATTTCCACATTGGAGACACAATTCTAAAATGGGATTCTAGGAGGGAGGAAAAAGGTAAACATGGAAAATTTGAGAACTTTTGGAGAGGTCCTTATATCATTCATTCAGTTAGAGGTAATAATGCTTTCTTCTTATAAGAGCTAAATGGAGAAGATTTATTTGGAGGTCCTGTCAATGGCACAATGCTCAAGCACTATTTTTGTCAAGATTCCTAGTTTCAAGCTTTCATTCATTGTATATAACATTGCATGATGAGAGATCACAAAGACAAAAATACAAAATAAAATAAAAAAGGAAAAAGAGGGCAGGAAAAGAAGAGGCACAACCCCATACCCAAAAAAGAGTATTGCTAAAAGTGTGCAAGTATAAGTGCCACTACTTGTTAAGAGAAAGAGTCTTGTTCAGTCATATAGCCTAATCATGGTTCAACATGTTTTAAATTTCTGCTGATAGGTTAGTGAAAGAAGGCTTGTCAAATCATTTTGACTTATCAGTAGGAATAGATTAGGAAGAAAATATGCTGGTTATCAATGCTCAAATATGAACCAAAGAGAAATATAGGATGACTAACAAATGATGAAACACAACCCTCATACTTTCTAGTTTTGTTTGTACAAAAATAATGTCTGTTTGTAGCTTATCCCAATGCCACAACCCATAGTAAATCAAATAGCTTAATCTTGGTTTAAATCATGTTTTCAATTTCATGTCGATAGATTAGAGAATTAAGTCTGTAAAAAAACTTAATATTGACAGATGAAGAGTCTAGGTAGAGAATAAAAGAGTTCACTAGCATAATATGAACTCTTAGGAATAATAAGGGTACAAGTAGATAGATTATTTTTCTTTCAAAAGAAAAATAATGTCAAGGATTTTCCAATACAAGTCCACCCACAAGAAGAAAAAATGATAGGAAAAAGTATGATGGGTAGGTGGAGATGAAGGTTGAAGCAAACATGTCTTTCAAATTTTGATATCATAGCTTTAATGTAAACATCAACAAATGGAGGAAGAAAAAATCTTCCCAATGGATGAAGCACTGGTCTTCATAAACTCAGAAATTCAATATCTGAATTTCTAGACACCTCCTGAAAAGGAGTTGCCATCCCCAAGTGGAGCCACTATTAGTCATCAATAATTTTTTGCTATTTGTAGATGACTAAACACTTGTCCTAGATTTCTAAAAACAAGATTCATTAAAATTGTGAGTTTTAGAAATTTCACTGCTTTCATTATCCTCCTAACAAATTTTTCACTATTTTACTACTCTGTCATTCCCTAGTTAGACTTCTTCCACTCCTAAAAAACCCCTCATGGGCTCATGCCACTCATCTTTATCCCATTTTCCTCAGGCATAACCTCAGTGCTATATTTTTCCTTTGCCTAAAACCTCCACTTTCCATATAAGGTTTCCAAAAAGCTTGCTCCTTCTCATATCCACAAGGTGCTTCAAGCATTGATGGTCTCAAAACGATCTCTGTAGGTTGTTTAGATAAATCAAGTACATTGGATTTTGGATCTTTAATACATAAATTTGTCAAAAACTCTGTTTTTCACACTTGAAGACCCCAAGCCAATCTTTCAGTCAAAGACCAAGTCAAAAAAGCCATTCCACTAGGTCATTAGGGTTTCTTAGGTTATAGATTTATCCTTGATGTTTTAAGCTCTATTTTTTCGATGCAAGAAGCTGAATAAAATGTGAAAGAAGTTCACCACATTTTTGTCCAAGATAGTTGAGAAACATATTCAAGGAAGGCCACCTTATCAAGTTCAAGTTCTGCAACTGTAAATTGTTCATTTTGACATTTCTACATGTGTGTCAAGGTGATTATCAACAGAAAATTGGTAAGGTAAGAGGTCTGCTCCTATTTAAAGACATTCACAACAAAATGAATAGTAATCAGCTTATGTTTAAGAAAAATCAGGGCTCCTAAGACTGATTGGGCCAGCAGTGTGCCAAGCAATAAGCCAATGCAGCAAAACACATGGAGGAGACACACCAAATGAACCAAACATAGAAGAAGTTTTTTAGAAATTATAAATGAAAAAGGGAAAAAGGTGAGGTGAACTGGACATAAATGGATGAATTTGAAAGGGATATAGAGAACTTAGAAGACAACACTAAGAGTTCTTCTCAATAATCCCAGAAAGCTAGGATTTTGGTAAGATGATCAAAGAAGGTAAAAGGGCAAGTTTGGACGCCATAAATAGAAACAAAGGTTTCCTAAGGATATCACTATTTGAAAAGACACAAAACTCATTCCAAGGAGTTTTTCATGAAAAATATGGTCACAAGAGGTAAAATGGAGATGGTCAAAGGGAGGTAAAGTGAAGTTGTTAGGCCTCCATGATGACAACAAGAGGAAGGTTTGAAGAGATTGTGTAGGTGAATTCTAGAGTTTTCCTAGGTAAAGTGTCTCACTACATCAAAAGGAAGAGAATGAAAAATGTATCAGTGAAAGAAAGGTCAAGCTCCCAGTTCTAGTCATTTACACTTAATGTTCAAAGGAATAAAACATAGGTTTAAGCTCAAACATGGAATGCCAAACCGATCATGAGGTTTTTGTTGTGTCAATGAATGTATCAAACTCCAAGAACATCAGAAAGGGCTAAATCAGTATGTCACGGCACTTTCAAATCAGAAGTGGCCAAAAGAGGAGATAACATTCATAATTGTGAAGACTATGGTACTTGTAAAAGGTGGATTTATCATGCCTAGTGATAAATGAAAAATATGAAAACAAGTTTCTTAGTCACCCATTAAGCAAAGGTCAATTTGATCTCAAAGGTAAGAACGAAGAATTTTTAAAGATGTTGCCATGATGTAAGTGCTTGAGGTTGTCAAAGTGATCTTAGCATGCTCCAGAGATTAGAGGGAAGAGGGTCACTTCAAGGTTTTCATAGCACCTATTGACTGAAAGTGGCTGAAAGGCATGAATAAGCCAAAACATAGTAAATCATGTGACTCAAACAAACATCTGCAGAGCAAGTGTTAAAGGCATCAATAGGCCAAAGGAAGTCAAATTTCACCATGTCAACAACCTATAGAGCAACAAAGAAAAATGGTTAGAAAGGGAAAATGCCATTTAAAGCTTTTTAAGTCACCTACTATAAAAGGTCAAAAAGAATATTAAAAAAGGTGATAAAGAGACCAAAAACATTAGGAAGTGGGTCTACAAGGGTTAGATTTATTTCCCTAAGACTATAAAGGGTCATGGTGTTTCTCACTTGGCTCATTTTTCACTTGCAAAAGAGTAAAATGCCTTTAGCGAGAAAAATCCAAGTTTCAGTGAGAATTCGGGTTAGTTTTTCCCAGCGCTACACGTTCGTGCAAGTGCTACGCTTACAACACCCCGTGCTATGCATTTGTGAAGTTTTACAGTGTAAATTTACACTGCACTGTGCGTTCAGGCAGGTGCTACCCATTCGCCCAAAATAGCTTGGAAGACACAGTGAATGCGCCCGGCACTACACTCAGGAGAGCCTGAGAGGCAGGGCATCGTGCGAACACTATGCTCAGGGAGCTCGATAGGTCCGAAAGACATTCAGGCACTGCACTCAAGAGAGATGACACGCTTGAACACATGCAGGCATGCTTCTTAGGGAAGAAGTGACCCGACAACACATTCAAGCACTGTGCCAAATACATAAGCCCTCCTACACCTGCAAATTACCAAAAAATGATGAAAGGCCACCTCCAAGCTACATCCAAGGACCTACAAAGACGTTGAAATTTGGTAGGTGGAATTTTTTCCTTGCCCTCCAATAGATTTAATGATTTAATGGCTAAAGGAAATTGGTCAAAACCCTAATGACTAGAAACCCTAAGTCCTCATGATAAACACTATGTTTTGACCTCCAAACAAGAATTTATCAGTCAATAAGGGTGTCAATTAGGGTAATTATAGTGAGTTCAAGTTAACCCTTCATCAAAGCTCAAATGAGATCAGCCACACACCCACACCTCCCTCTCACTCACGTATAAAAACTACCTGGCACCATCATTTCATTTCACTCCTCCTACCAAATTTCACAAGAAGGCCCAGGGTTGTTTAAAGGCAACACTAATCACCATGTTAGGAGAAGAAGGGAGTGTCAGTAGTGAAAGAGGCCAAGTTCCTATGAGGAAAAAGAACAACGGTAGGAAGGTTAACAGATTTGAACCCAAAAACATCGTGGAGCTTACTGCCTCTCCCATGATTATCACATGCTTTCAAAATGTAGGGTGTTTCTAGTTTTGTGAAAAAGTCCAACAAGTGAAAAGTCACCCCAATCTCACCAGGTTGTTTGTCCTCAACCTATGCAATAAACAAGTAAATCTTGCAAGGTTAGGTTTTGAGCTATCATCAGATGCCATTTCCCATGCTAGAGGCACACCCGATGTTGGTGAAAATTGGTTCAAAACAAAAAAGTTGGACATGAGCTGCTATGAGCGATTTCTCAAACCTAGGTACAAAGAAGGTTGCAAACCTATTTTCCCATTTCCACACCTGTTGGACAGGTATGCACCCTTAATGAGAGTCATCATGAAATATTTCACATGTGAGGGAAGATACTCTAGGCTCTACTCCTACCATATCAGATTACTCATGCATTTTACTAGGGTTAAAATGCTTCATTTTCCCTACTATTTGTTTAGGAGTATCGACAAGATGTCTTTTGTTGTCCGAAGGAAGAATTATTCCAAGGAAATTTAGAGTTTGTTCCACCACTCCTTAATCAATATTATTGTGCTACATCAGTTGGAGAAAAATGGCATACCATGGGAGGTGTTTATTACTCATGAGGTTTTCACAAACCCACAACCCCATCATCAGCCAAATTTACCCTCATCATCTCATCCTCCTCCCTCCAATCCTCCATCACCTCCTACAGATCATGCCTCATCATCTGCACAAGTATTCTCTCCTCAAGAAAACCTCCCTTCCTCGGCCTCTCCCAATGCATCAGATCAAGAAGGAAGTGGCGGTGAAGAAGCAAGTGACCATGAGGGTGAGGGTGAAAATGAATCAAATAAAAATGAAGATGAGGGTGATGATGAGTCAAGCCAACAAGAAGCAGAAAACATGGAAACAGAGGGAGATGATAAAAATAAAGGAAATGAAGAAGCTAACAGTGGAAATGAATTAATTAGTCATGAAGAAGAGGTCATCAATGAAGCAAAAGACATGGAGGTAGATGATAATGAATATGAGGCAAGTTACAAAGAAACAAAGGATGATCCTAAGGACATCAGTGAGACTAAGAGCCCTAATGATAGTCAAAACAGTGAAGCTCATAGTCATGACAGAGATGAGGGAAAATATGAAGAGAGCAGCCAAAATGAAGATGATAATAATGCAAAAAATGAAGAGGCTGAAGATAGCATGGACTCCAATGAAGCAAGCATCAGTGAGGAACAGGACATCAAGGAAAATTACAGCAGTGACACCAATGAAGCAAACATCAGTGAGGAAGAAGACAGTCACAACAGTCATGAAAACAGTGAAGAAAATAAAGAGGCTAATAGTGAAAATGAAGATCACAACAATGATGAGGCAAGCAGCTACAATGAGGAACAAAATGAAAGTGTAGAAATCACTGAAGAGGCTAAAAGTGAGGCTGATGTTGAAGGTAAAGAGGTAAGAAACAGTCTAGATGATGAAGAGGAAGACATGGAAACAAATGATGGTAGCCATGATGAAAACACCAAAATGAGCAGAGTTGAGCCTTTTTCATTGGTATACCAAAGAGGGGAAAGGCATGTGTTTGTTCCCTCTAAAAGGCAAGGGACCATGCCATCCTCCTCAGCTCAGAAGGTTGACAAGGGCAAACAAAAGATCAAAGAAGAAGAAGAATATCAGCATGAGGTTGAGAGAATGTTTGAAATCATTCAGATTAACAGTGATGAGGAAAATGAAGCAAGGATCTCAAACTTGCTCATCCAAAACAAAAATTCCCTAATTGAAGACCTCCAAGCAAATGTAGATAGGGCCAAGAGTGTGAATGATTCCCTTGAGATGGAGAAGAGGCAGCTAGGGGAAAAAAATGACATTTATGAGGCTAAAGCATTTAGGGCTCAGAAATAATCTCAAAGGGCACAGGTAAAGCTAGAGGAATTCATGGGCACCTACGAGGAAAGTGAGGATGAAGAAGGGCAGTCTAGGAGGAGACCTAGAACCATGGGTTTAAGGAAGGCCTTGGCAAAACAAAGAAAACAAGAATCAGCCTTGGCAGAGCAGTTCCCTCTAAGTGATTTGCTTGCCATGGAGATAGAATATGATCGGGAGCCTTGGCTAGAAAGAGAAAACATACACTTGGAGGCTAAATTGGAGAAAGCTAATAAGTATCTTGATCTCCAAAGGAATATGACCAAGCATTATGCCCGGAGAAACCAAGTTGCAAGGGCTAAGCTAAAAAATTCCCATGCCAAAATACAAGCACTCAAAGAGACAAAATACCAAGAAAACCTTGGAATCTTGGTTGAAGCTTCTCTACAGGCCTCTCAGACCCCATAAGGAAGACATCCACCAATTTTGGGAAATTTTTGACAAATTTTGGTTTTTTGCAAATTTTGAGGCCTCTAGGCGCCGCACCCTTGGCGCTACGCTTTCACCTCAGTCATCCTCTAGAGGAAATATTTTCATTTTTGGAATCCTTAGCTCAATTACAGTGTGATCACCATGTTTCAGAGCATTTGGATCATTTTTGGTCCCTCAAAAGGTCAAAAAACACCTCATTTTTCACCTTTCTGCCTCATTTTCAGGCCTGGCGCTGCGCCTAGAGCAGTTTTGGGAGATTTCCTTTTTGGACTAGTAAATGGAGCCTAATCAGAAAAAAAAGGTAATTTTTGGAAAGTAGACTCAACAGAATTTCCAACGGGCCATCACGGAGCCAATTCCAACATCAGGAAGGTCATCAAAATTTGGATGCAAGTGGACCCAGTTTCTCTCGTGCAGGTGCTACACGTTCAGACCTCACAGTGCGTTTTTGGCCAAAAAGTCAACAAAAAACACTCATTAATGGAAAAGTGATATTTTAGTGTTTTTTGAGGCAAATCACTCCAAATTTAAGTGAAAGGAGTTATTTTTGCATTTATTTCATGAGATATTTTGTGCCTTGGGCCTTGCATGGTCTCTTGGGCATAAATGACATTTATGACTTTTTTTGACATTTTCAAACCCTAGTTAGGGTTTTTGCTCTCCTTTTCTAGACAAAAAGAGCATGAGGGCCTTATTGTAAAATGTTGGCATTTGATGACTCTTGAGAGAAATATATGTTTTTTGGAGATTGAAGAAGAAACTAGTGTTATGAAGTTTGTGAATGACTTGTTTTGATTGATGATGGAGAAGGCTTGCTTGCATGATCCCTGAGCTTAGTCGATGGTGATGTGCTTCTATTTAGTTCTTGTTTCCTTATTTATCATTGTGTTTTATCCTTCTATATTGCAGTAGAACACAGGTTTTAGACTAAGAAATTTTTTTCAAAGGCACCTTAGCTCTGTTTTTTCTTCATTGCCTCTATTTTTTCCTCTGTTAGGTTAGTTTAGAGAATTCTTAGTTTCTCTCTATACCCACCCAAGCTTGTTTATCTCATGAATGATTCAATACAGTAGATATCAAAGATGTTTTATGATTAGCCCTGCTTGTTTGATGTCACTACACCATTGTTCTTGAGATATTTCTTTATAGTACCACTAATTAGGTTTTGCCAAAGAGGCTATGTTTTGATCATACCCTTTGTCCAGTCTTGAAAGGTTGTTTTGAATATCTTTATGGCTATGATCAATGATTTTTAGCAGTTCCCTCTTCTTTGATTAAAGCTATATGTTTATCTTAAATGTTTTCGAATCTTGAAGGTGAAATCACTAGAAGTTAAATGAGTTTCTCACCTTCTATATTTCATTGTGTTGTTTGTCTTAAATGCTTATTTGCTTGAGTTTAATCAAAGAGTTATTCATGTGCCCTGTCTTGTAGAAATTTGAATAACTGATATGTTATCCACCGAGATTCTCCTGATCACACACTATTTTAACTTCATGCACAATACAGAATCTCTTCTACCATTGATCATTAATTGCGGAAATAAAAACAATCGCATGCGCACATTACAACCATAAACAATCACACATATGAACACAGTGTTTCATGGGAAAGCTTAAAGCTGAAAACCCCCAGCTATCTGTATATTATATTTCATGGAGATCATGTAACAATCATCATACAAAGCTCCTCACAATCTCTCAGTACAATCTCCAATTGCTACACACTAATCAAGCTAAATCTAGCAAAACACATGCTCCAATCTCTGCCACCTGATAACCTGCCTCTACTGCGCAATCAATGTTGAAGAATGGCTCATAAATAACTTCGAACCACCTGGATTGTACTGCAAAATCCTCATTGGCATCTCCAATCACTAGTTGTTGCAAATCATGCAACAGTATAGTCACAACTGATAGTCACACTGCTCTTTCACCTATCTCTTCACTGGTCTCCACTGAAATTGTCCATGCATTAAAGTTAACTGATGTATTATTTAGTTGATTAATGAGTTTATAATTAGTGAATTAATTAATAATTAATTCACACCACTCTCACTAGTGTATCAATCAGTTAGACTAGATACAACTAGCTCAATTATGTTTAGCTTAGTTAAACTGAACACAACTCCATTAACTTCCTCAATCAACTCCAACAAACTCTCTCACATGAGTTCTAACTGAAGTATCCATGCAATAGCCCCACTTAAACCTCAGGAATAGCGTAATTCCTTCTGTCAGCTCTTGTGCCACATCTGTGCACTTAACTAAAGTGCTCCAAGAGAATAAGATAATGTTTAGAGTCCAAATATTATTAAGAGCTAATAATATTCGACATATCTATTTTTAGACTGGCAATCTAAAAATAGATTCCGCCCAATATGTCTAAAAATAGAAATCCATATATTTTTTCCAACTTGACCAACCATCCACAAATAGCATCCTGCAACTCATAGAATATGATCCATATGTCTAAAAATAGACATAGTCTAAAAATAGACTTTGCGCCAAAAATAGCCTGCGGGCCCACTTAGTGAAGGCGACTTCTTTCCACTAAGCTCATCATCTTGTTGCAATCTAAACATGTCTTGTGATTACTTATTTATTACAAATAGTGTTCAAGGCCCTTCTTGTTAAAGTATTTGACAAAGAATTCTTAACTGCCCTTTTCCCTAATTTGTTCACAAACTTGATGTTCATTTCATCTCACACAAACCTTGAAAATCCATTTGACCATGCTATATTTTCCTTGTGATGCACCCTGATTCATTATTGAACTTTCCATGATTTTTTATTGAATCCATAGCCCAATGAATTGAAGATTTCCTCACTCCATCTATTCTACTTGATCATATACCTAACCAAAACAAAAAAACAAACCCTAAACTTAACAACCAACCTAAAATCAAACCCTAAAAGCAAACAAGTTCACATCCTTTGCACAAAATAGAGAGAGCCCTCTCTGAGTCTAGGAAGGATAGGTCCTAGGACTCCAAAGACTGGTATGATGTTACCCTATGCATTTTTTCTCACCAATATAACAAATCACAGGACCCTAACACCTGTGACATTTTTTGAAGGTCCGGCGAAGGTGGTCGAAATGCTCTGCATCACTTTTCGAGAACACCGTGATATCATCTAGGTAGATTACCACAAGCTTGTCTTGTTCCCCCACAAAAGAAATATCCATTGCTCGTTGAAAAGTGGCGCCTGTGTTGATCAATCTGAAGGGCCTCCGGGTGTACATGAAAATTCCCCATGGCGTGGTGAACATCATTTTCTTCTGGTCCTTGAGGAGGACTACCACTTGATTGTATCCCAAGAAGCCGTCCATCATGAACATCTAGGAGGATCTCACCACCTTATGCAGAATGTGTTCCATCTTAGGAAGGGGGTAATTATCTTTGACGGTGCCCTATTTAGATTTTAGAAATCCACACACAGCCTTATTTCTCCATTATTTTTCCTGACCAGAACCAGGTTGGCCACCCACTCTGAGTAGCTCAGGAGGACTATAATTTTAGCCTGCAATAGATTTTTGATTTCTTTTTCAATCGCCGGGAGCAGCAACAGATTGATTTGCCTCAGTTTTTGTTTATGAGGCTTGGAATCTCCCTTGAGAGGGATCTTGTGCTGTATGACCTCCACGTCGAAAGTCTTCAGGTCTTGATACGACCACATGAAAACATCTTTATAAGCCTGAAAAAAACAGCAATATTGGTCTCGATATTCCTTTGGAACTCCTTTAAACAACTTCACTACTTTTGTGTCTCCCTCCGTCCCGATGTTTATATCATTCACCTGATCATCCTATGCCAACTTTCTGGGATTACTTGGGATATCATTTTTGTCAAACAACCTATCCAAGGGCATGATGCCTCTAGGGATGATATTCCCTTTTAGTTGTAGCACGCGATGTCTTGCCACTGTTTCTTTCCACTTGGTTTGGGGTTGTTCCTCAGGCTCTTCATCCACAACATATATCACTAGATTAGAGAATTCCCCAGCGGTCTCTATGAAATTTTTAACTTAATCTTTGTCTTAAAACACCTACCAGTGTTTAACATTATCTGGGATGGAAGGATGATAGCGTACATCAACTTCATACCTGAGCAATGGGTTCTGCGGTGGGTGTAAATTGCTAGCTGCAACAGCGAGCAAATCAACCATCTAGTTTTTATCTCTTGGCATAAACTGTATGGTAAAGGCCAAGAAGAAATTCTCCACCAGGTCCCATATTTCATTTTGGTAAGCTCTGAGCTATGGATGCTTAGCCTGACACTGATTCTTGACTTGTCTTACTACGAGCTCGGAATCCCCGAAGAATTTCAGGCTATGAATATACATATTTTTATGTGTCTGCAATCCCAAGAGTAGCACTTCGTATTCAGCCATGTTGTTGGTGGCTTCATACTTCAGTTTGAACGAGAAAGGGACTAATTGTCCAGTGGGTGAAATTAGAAGCACTCCAGCTCCATTCCCTTCTCTTGAATTGGCCCCATCAAAGTGTAAATTCCATATCTCCTTCTCTTCTTACTTGAGGATTTCTTCTATTTTAGAGGATGGAATGTTGCCTCCTGTAGGAAATTCTCATCCTCTTCGAACATAAGGAAAGAGAACTCACCTTCTTTTCCATACACAGAGGAATTTACTGAACTATCAACATTAGTAACCATATTTACGAATCTAGACTCCTGGTACAGCCTTCTTTTCTCTCCTCCGAATGTTGGGATGGTATCATAAGTGAGGTCAGTTTTAATCAACCCATCGATCTTTGAACCCCATGATCTAGACAACAGCATCCTGAAATGAGCTGGGATATCGGCAACCAAAATATCCATCACCACACTTTTGGCTAGGATTTGGGCCAAGTTCACCACTAAATATTTAATCATCCCCAGGAACTTAACCCTCTTGGAGTTGAATGAATACAAATATTTATATGGATGGGTAATCTGCAGCCCTAATTGCTCCATAATAGACAATGGCAGCGGGTTCTGTGAAGCTCTAGAATCCAGCATGCAATTATGTAGCAATAGATCGTGGATGACCAACGATACATAGAATGGGGGGGTTGCTGAGTCCAACTCTTCCACATAAGGGCCAAAAACTACCATGGGTCTCTCTTCTTAGAGGTTAAGACTGCCAGGGAGCGGAACCACTCCATGAGGGAGCATGAATTGGGATACCTGAGCTTTATAAAAAGTTTTCTTCAAAAGTTCGACTAGGGGAACCAGAATCTTAACCTTCTTTAATTATTTTTAAAGGTTGAAATGCAAGGGTTATTTTCTGTAATGGCCTCCTTTGTTTGTTCTTTAGGGGGAACTGGTGGTTTCATGACAACAATGGTAACCTTAGGATTTACAGGGGAATCAAGGACTGACTTTGAGGAAGAGGAAGCGGTGGCTTTTTTGTGCAAGGGCTCTTCTATAACCATTTTTCCTTTGCTGGTGGTATCTGACTGAGTAGGTTCTTTTGATGAGGATTCTCCCTCCTGCTCTTGTACACGGTCCTCTTTCTAGAGGACCTAAGTTCATACTTCTTATGCAATTGATCTTGCATGAAGTCTACAAATTTCCTGCAATAGTCATCAATATTTGGGTCTTATGTGGACACTTCTTTCTTCCCTTGCTCTTCTTTCTCTTCTGGAAAGAAAATTTCCCCATATTTGTCCTCTGAATAAGCCAGAAACTAATCTTCCTGACAGTCAGAAACTCCTTTAGATGGTCCTTCCATTTGTCCCACCAAATATAGAGGAGGCTACATATGATCCTGCTGCTCCTTTCTATCTCATTGCAATATTTACAATGGAGGTTTCTGGTACTGCGGGTTGAAACCTTGGTTAGGGGCCATGTGATTTGGATGGGAGGAAGAGTTTTTAGTCTCTAGCTCTAGTTTCACCAGCTTGTTAGAAATATTTTTAATCATCTTGTTCATCTCTTCGATCCTGCTTTCTGATGCTTCCTCCTTGCCTTTTCTTCTAGAATCATGATCTAGCTTTCCTTTGGATTTTCTAGTAGATGCAAAATTAGCTTCTACCTCTAGAGCATTTGTCTAGATTTGATCTAGAGACTCATACTTTCTCTCTCTTAAACTGAACCCAAACTCGGACTCAAATGCTCTCGCAAAAACTACTTTAGCTGCTGCCTAAGGGGCCTTCATTTCAGCGGGTAGATTGTTTTATAGTTTATTGAATATTTTTATGAACTTGGTTACGTCTTTGTTGTGCTTTTTCTTCATGGTATTAAACTCTGTGAGGGCATAACCTAGATCCCTCCTTTCTCCCCATTTTTTATTAAAAGCGGTCTCCATCTCCTCCCTAGAAGTAACCGAGTGATTAGCCAATGACTTAAACCACTTTTGGGCTTCTCCATCCAAAGTTTGGATGAACAGCCTTAATACTACATCCAGATGTTCCAAGTTAATATTTTTAGCGAATCCACAGAAATATTCAATATGCTTCTGGGCGGAAGCACTGTCTTCCCTCGTGAACCGAGGCAAGAGCTTTAGGTAATCTGGGCCATATCATTTAAAAATTGAGGTAGGGCCAATGGGGCATATTTATTAAGTAGGTGTTACACAGTAATTTGTCACCGTCCCTGAAATCCCCGTCCCGCACATTGGAGGGCTCATTTCATGACCTGTGAGCAGTGACATGGCTTGAAACCACTTTCATGACATCCCTCTGAACAAGAGCTTTCATTGCCCTGAAGACATCTCCTTGTGGAAAACCCTAAAAATGGCCCTTTTTGCATTGGCGCGATCAAGCAGTTCAGTACCCGTGCCAATGGGGAAAATACTTCAAAGAGGCCACGGCAGTTGGCGCTCTGTCCCAGAGTCGCACTCGCGCCAGCCAATTTAAGGAGTGTTTTTTAAAAATAAATGGCGGAAGTTTTGTCCTAACTGATCCAGGAACTGATATCTATCTTGAGTTGGGAGGTTTGGCTATGGATTTCCATAGAGAGGAAGTGGTTTTCCACCTCTCATGGAAGCTTCCTTGATGATAGGGCCAATCCCATGATTATAGGGATCTCAACTCCCCTTCCTCCATCTATAAAAGCTTGTCCATCTCCATTGCAAGCTAGTCTTCAAGTTCCCAAATTTCCAAGAGCCTTATGCTGCAAGAGCCTCCATAATTCCCTTAAGGCCAATTTCAAGCAAGGAGACTATCGTCAAGATCCGAAGAGAGAGGTTTGTCCCATCCTTGACAGGATTTTCGAGACGTGTTCTGTTGGCGACCCTCCGAAGGAGAATTCAGCGTCAGAACTATGGTTGTAATTTTCCTTTGATTGATTATTAATGAACGACTATTGGTTATGGTTCCACTCTTGTTGTTATTTATGATGATGAGTTATGTCCTTTCTGACTGACATATAGTTGCATCTACTGGATTTTACGCTTGCGTTTGTTTTGTTTCTCGCATGTGTAGGTGTCCTATCACAGAGATCGTGGGGATCGTGATCTGCCAGAGCTAAGGAACGGGAGCGCCACCTCTTCTACAAGCAACAACGTTGGATTCCAGGTAAGCCTTCATCGTTAGTCGGTTTATTTGTGATTAGGAACCTGCACTATAGCGTGAACGATTGTTGCTAGACCCAGTCTGGGCTAGTAGGGATCACCTCTGTCCACAGAGGGGATTTACCTCCACAACAAATTGGCGACTCCACTGGGGATCGTTGGCTTGTTGTCGTTCATTTTATAAGCTATAGACGAAGCCTGAAGTTGGCCAGATAGCCTTCGAAATTCTTTTTCTCTACAATTGCGAAGTAGATCAAAGTTGCTTCAGTCAATCTCCGGTTTAGTTTGTAAACTGAATCTTTTGAGCTTTGTCTTGTCTTTTCGGTTGATTCTTGTTTTTCTTGCTTGATCAGCTCTTTGGGCTAGCTCTTTCTGTGAATTTTGCTTTTGGATAGCTTGATTATCACTGGTCTGCTTGTTGGATTGCTCTTTTTTATTTTTGACTGGTAAACTCGACTGGTGTGCTTTTCAGCTTGACAGTCGCGCCCATTGGCTCAGGTTGCTAGTGTATTACCCGCGCCAATTCTATTCTGGCGCTAGTTTCAGCCTTACAGTCGCGCCAATCCTATAAGGTACTAGGGTTTACTCTATTTTGAGCTTTCTGAGCTTGATCTGTGTCTGTCTCGCTTTGAGCCTAGATCACATGGTTCATTTGAGTCTTGGAGATTCTGCTTGAAGTGGTGAAGTCTGGTCTTGGTTGAGAGAAATTCTTTTTTTTTTAATTTTCAGGCATTGGCGCTTGTTGTCAGTTAGCAACCCGTGCCAATTGGCCATTGGCGCAACTTGTCAATGTGAAAGTCGCACCAGTTGGCGCTAGTTGTCAATGTACAAGTCAAGCCAATTTCAGGATGTATGAAAATTGAGACTTTTTCCCTAAATCCTTCACCAGTGTGTCTTTCCCTTCCGATGAAGTCCTCTTTGTGTTTGACCTCATATGTTTTGTCGCCTTTTGAGGGATTTCGTGACAAAGTGTTTGAAACAACGATTGCATTCTTAGTGTTTGTTTGCATCTCTTTTGCATTCATCCTTCATTAAGAATATTTGCATTTATTTATTTTTCGTCTCAAAGTTTTCTTTTATTCAAACATTAAAATTGAAACATAATTGAAGATCAACATTAAAATTTATTCAATTTACACTAAGGCAGCATTGAAACATTAACGAAACACATTTAGAGGTCTAGGCTAGAGACGTGTTCCAGCGTCTTAAAACCTAGTAGCTGTCGTTCGCCTCTTGGCTTTAGACAGTGCTAGTACGACTTGTGCTCCCCGTATCGTCGCGTATATAAAGAGAGACCCCACTAGGTTTCTATCCTTTATCCATAGGAAGCCGAGTCTGCCGCCCTATACCCGTGATACACCAGACACAGCATTCGGGGAGATTGCCCGCACGTACGGAAAGTCCTTGGTTGATTCCTCTTTCATTTTGAAACCAAGGTGTATATTGCAGTTCACGGTTATTTGGTATACCCTTTGCCTAGTACTCCTGAGCAGTCATTTCGATCTTTTCTGACTCTTTAAATTTGAAAAGGTCATCAAGCACTTGTCCTTTCACGCTTGTTTCCAATCTGAAAGTGATAGAGTCACCTTTTTCCTGTTTCTCGACTCTTAAAAGATGAAACAGTAGAGTTTTGTTTTAATGTTTTAAAATTAACTGCCCACGAAATATTCCTGGTTAAAGCTAGTTTCCTTAGGGTGTTGTTTTGGGTCGTTTTCGATGGAAAATTTTCCAGAGTTCACCAACCAAGGAATCCCCTCCGATGGGAATCCTGGTCATTTTCCTCCTTTTGGAAATGTTGGTGCTCCTTATATGGCGACGTTGTCCCTTCCTGGGTTAACTGTTGGGTTGCCTGTTTGGTTGTTTTCAACCTCTGTAGTCCCGAATGTCTCAACTACTGTTCAATCAGTTCCTCCGCCTTAACAACATCATGTTGATTCTAAGGTGGACCTCTCCCCTTCTTCGCCTGTTTCTGCGTCCTCCTCTTCTACTTCGCCTAGTGAAAGTCTGGATTCGAGTAACCGGGTGGCTAAGAAGAAGAAGAAGAAGGCAAAGAAGAAGAATTCTGATAAGCGAGAGGCTAAAGCTGCAGCTACTGCTTCTGAATCATCTCCTCTTGATAAACCTCCCAACCCTCCACAGAAAGTCAAGTTCCCTTGCATGTTGTGCATGGGAGACCATCTTCTTTGAGACTGCCCTGGAATTCCCAAGGTACTCGAAGTATGGTCCAACAGTCGCTCGTCGTTGCCTTTGGATTCTGGGAGTCAGGTTGGGGGCACGTCTTCAGCTGCTATTGGTAAGGCTCCTAAGAAGCAGGGTAAGATTACCAATCCCTGCAAGTTGTGTGAAGGGCACCATGCCATTCACCTTTGTCCATATATGGATGAAGCCAAAAGATTTTTGGACAACTCGGCTGTTTCTACGCCGTGCCTTCCGGCAGGTTACAAACAGCTTTCTTTGAGTCCTCCACCAGCTGATGCCACGATTGGTCAAGAGTCATCCTTGGTCGATCCCGCTCCCCTGGAAATTCAGATTTAGGAATCCATCCCCGACCAATCATTGGTCATGGGATCAGTTGAGCTGGTCCCTTCTATGGTGCACCATGTCTTTCCCATCGAGAGTGGATCTCACACCCCTCAGGTTCTTCTTGTTTCTTCAGATTCTTCAGATTTGGAGAAAGATTCTCCTGTCCCTAAACCTCAAGAAGTTGCTCCTCCACCTCCCGTGATGGAGGTCCTGGAGGATACTCCTCCCACCTTCGAGATGGAGGTTGTGGAGGATGCTCCTTCTTCTTCTGTAACACCAAGGGAAGACCATCTCGGTTCGATGGTAGCCCCTCCAAGTAGTTTGGTTGCTTCCTTTGATTGGAATCGATTTGTCGGATACCGCCTTTCGTCTTATGTGCCTTTCGAGATAACAGTACAGGTCTTTGGTCTGGTTGTACCCAGCACCATTATAGACGAAGGTGCGTCTATTAGTATTCTATCCTCGACTACTTGGCAAGCTTTTGGCTCGCCGCCGCTTGCGCCTCTTACGCAGAATCTGTTGGCATTTAACAGAAGAACGAGTCAACCCTTGGGGATCCTTGCAAGGTTACCTGTTACTTTGGGAGGTAAAACTGTCCATATGGACGTGATGGTTGTTCCAGGCCCCTTGGATTTCAATCTGCTCTTGGGGAATGATTACACCTATGCCATGGGAGCGCTTTTCTCCTCCCTTTTTCGTGTCGTCTGTTTTCCACATGAAGGACGGATCGTGACCATTGATCAACTTTCGTTCTTTGGTCCTGATGTGGTAGCTGGCCTGCCATCATCCCTTCCTAGATTTTATCCACCTGTTGTATCTGCCCCACTGCAGGTCAACTATGTGGCTACCTACCCCGCGCCTGTACTCAGTGATAGTGCCGTCGTGCATCATGTGCTGGGGACATTGGGTCCTGACTTCCAGGATGTTTTCCTTCCATCGGGAGTGGAACTCTTGGAAGCCATGACTTCTTGTTCATTATGAAACTAGGTTGTCGGAGCACAGTTCGTTCTGCTTGTGTCAAGCTCCTTAAAAAATGAAACAAGGTCGTCGGAGCAGAGTTCCTTGTCTTGTGTCAAGCTCCTTAAAAAATGAAACAAGGGTGTTCGGAGCATAGTTCTTTTTCTTGTTTCAAGCTCCTTAAAAAATGAAACAAGCTCCTCGGAGCATGGTTCTTTTCCTGTGTCAATCTCCTTAAAAAATGAAACAAGCTGGTCAGAGCATAGTTCATTTTATTATGTCAAGCTCCTTAAAAAATGAAACAAGGGTGTTCGGAGCATGGTTCTTTTCCTGTGTCAAGCTCCTTAAAAAATGAAACAAGGTCGTTGGAGTAGAGTTCCTTGTCTTGTGTTAAGCTCCTTAAAAAATGAAACAAGGTTGTCGGAGCAGAGTTCCTTGTCTTGTGCCAAGCTCCTTAAACCATGAAACAAGGTGTCCTGAGGATAGTTCTTTTAATGTGTCAACCTCATTAAAACAATGAAACACGTTCCCGTTCAATTCAAGTCTTTGATAAATTCTCGTAAAATACCAGTCGAGTCTTTTCCTTAATCTCGTAACTTGAACCCACACTCCATCTGCCTTTCATATGGACTGAAGCTTGGGGGGCATGTACCTCGAATTGAGTCACCATGATGGGGGTATGCTTACTTTTTTCAAGCATAGTTTGTTTCCATTTCAAGCTTGTGTAAAAATGAAACCGGTTTCAAGCATAGTTTATCTTTGTTTCAAGCTTGTGCAAAAATGAAACCAACTTCAAGCAGAGTTTCCTGATTTCAAGCTTGTTTAAAAATGAAACCTTTCCCTTTACCTCTTGTGATTGCCATTTTATCAGCCTGTTTCTGCCAGATGAGCCTTGGTTTTCTCACTCCATCATCACTATCTGCTTGGCTGATCATATGCCTTCACTTGGTTGTTTTACCTGTTCCTGAGGAACCGCTGCGATGAGTGGTCTTATTAGCTAGCCTCTCAACCTTTATTTGTTCAGAGCAGTTCCACCATTACCGGAACTAGTTGCTACCCTTTATACCACTCGTTCCTCCAGGAGGAGTCAACTTTCAGCTCTTTTCTGACTCTCTAAACATGAAAAGATTTCCGAGTCCCTTGTCGTTTCGATCTCGTTAAAGTGGCCACGAAATGACATCTACCCAGTATATGTTTACCCCTTTTTCGGGCTGGGATAGATTATTTACGAAAAAGGAATACCCTAGCCTATCGTGACTAGGAGGTTTTCTTAGGTATCGTTTTCTACCTTTTCAGATCTGAGGAACTATTTACGAAAAGGGACCTATGGAGTTCACTTTTCTGCTGTCTTTTCAAACTCTCTAAACATGAAAATATGCCGAGTTCTCCCTTTGTCAGACTCGTTAAACCTTGATGACATTGGATTCAGTCGTAATGATGATGTTCGAGTTTCTCCTTCCTAGGGCTCGTTAAATGTACTAGGATGGGTTCGTCCGAAGGATGGACTTATATCACAAGCATATGCTATCCCCTTCAAGCTTGTTATAAAAAATAATTGGGTTACTCACCAGAAATGGCGGGGGAAAATGGAACCAGCATCATTGTCGTGTCGGCAGTATGTCGCTCTTGAACATGGCACTTGTCTGCATTCGTGTCGGTTTGGGGATATCTCATCTCGTTTTCTCACTTGCCTCCGTGGGTTTGGGTAATCCCTTTTGACCTCTCATCTGTTATTTTCCCCGTCGCCATGACCTTTGATCCGTTGATGTCAAATGCTTCCAAATCCACTATCGTGCCGTCAATATGTTCAAGAGAAGTTGACCTCTGCAAATTTCAACCTTCCTCTGATTCTCATCTGATCGTGATTCACAAAGACATTATGTTCCTCTACCTCATGTCGATGATGTGGGAAACACTATGGCCCACCTTCGATCAAGGTCACTTCCTGTCGACTTCAGCTCATTATCCAGGAAGCTGATCTAGAGACTCCCTTCCGGTACCTTGGAGCCTGCATGCCTCAATGGCAGGTTCTTCGCGTTTGACGTGAGGTTTTCATTATTGGCCTCCAATCGAGTGATTCTACGGGTGTTCGACACCAGCTCTTTGATTCACATGCCATAGATTGTACCTATGGTACCTTGAGGGCCATTTTCATTATTGGTGGTACCTCTCGCGTCTGTTAATAGCTTTCATCATTGGCTGGTAATCAGGCGATGTTCTTGCATGTTCAACTTCAGCTCACATATTCGCATGCTTGAACTTGTACTTTGGTCGGATTGAGATGGAGCGCAAGACCCTGGATTGTGTCTATTGTAATCCAGGCTGCGATGTTGTGGATTATTATGATTATTTACATGAATCACTTATTGGATGGCTGCGACCATGCCTGAGTCTATTTATCGATCCTCACTGAATGGCTGCGCCCATGCATTGGATTTGGATTATTGTATACTCTGTTATGGATGGTTGCGCCCATACCACATATATATCATGTATCTGAGATATCAGTTGTATTTCTCCACGCAAGTTTTCCGACGACAGAGTTTTCAGTTGAACACGTTCTCGTAAAGCATTTCACCCCTCTCTCTCTCTCGGGCCTCATGCTTTAGGGGGCATCTGTTACATAGTAATTTGTCACCGTCCCTGCAATCCCCATCCCGCACATTGGAGGGCTCATTTCGTGACCTGTGAGCAGTGACATGGCTTGAAACCACCTTCATGACATCCCTCTGAACAAGAGCTTTCATTGCCCTGAAGACATCTCCTTGTGGAAAACCCTAAAAATGGCCCTTTTTGCATTGGCGTGATCAATCAGTTCAGTACCCGTGCCAATGGGGAAAATACTTCAAAGAGGCCATGCCAGTTGGCGCTCTGTCCCAGAGTCGCACTCGCGCCAACCAATTTAAGGAGTGTTTTTTAAAAATAAATGGCGGAAGTTTTGTCCTAACTGATCCAGGAACTAATATCTATCTTGAGTTGGGAGGTTTGGCTACGGGTTTCCATAGAGAGGAAGTGGTTTGCCACCTCTCATGGAAGCTTCCTTGAGGATAGGGCCAATCCCATGATTATAGGGATCCTAACTCCCCTTCCTCCATCTATAAAAGCTTGCCCATCTCCATTTCAAGCTAGTCTTCAAGTTCCCAAATTTCTAAGAGCCTTATGCTGCAAGAGCCTCCATAATTCCCTTAAGGCCAATTTCAAGCAAGGAGACTATCGTCAAGATCCGAAGAGAGAGGTTTGTCCTGTCCTTGATAGGCTTTTCGAGACGTGTTCTGCTGGCGACCCGCCGAAGGAAAGTTCAGCGTCAGAACTATGGTTGTAATTTTCCTTTGATTGATTATTAATGAACGACTATTGGTTATGGTTCCACTCTTGCTGTTATTTCTGATGATGAGTTATGTCCTTTCTGACTGACATATAGTTGCATCTAATGGATTTTACACTTGCGTTTGTTTTGTTTCTCGCATGTGCAGGTGTCCTATTGCAGAGATCGTGGGGATCGTGATCTACCAGAGCTAAGGAACGGGAGCGCCACCTCTTCTACAAGCAACAGTGTTGGATTCCAGGTAAGCCTTCATCGTTATTCAGTTTATTTGTGATTAGGAACCTACACTATAGCGTGAACGATTGTTGCTAGACCCAGTTTGGGCTAGTAGGAATCGCCTCTATCCGCAGAGGGGATTTACCTCCACAACAGTAGGAAACCTGGTACAACCATGGGAGGTGGTGGATTCTGAGGAGGGTTCTGATGGATGGCAATAGGTATATGTTGGGATGCAATTTTCAAGTTAATCTGAGGAGATATATGGAGTATGGTGACTTGTTTAACTTCCTCAACTTCTAGAGTAGGGTGCAAAGATAGCCCAGAGGTATTCACTGATTTGGCCTTGTCGTTTATCTCAATATGGTTTGGAACAGAGTTATCTGGGGGATATTCAAGCACTCAAGATGTGGAACCAAGGCCGTGGACTTGAGATTTTTGAGATGAGGATGAGGAATCTTCTAATGAGAATGTGGGTATGTCAGTCTGATCTGGTTTCTTTTCTTTCCAAATTCTCTTCAATATAATTTTTTCAGGGTGAGGGACTGACGATGTTCTTAATTGAGAGGTGTCTGACCTAAAATGTGGCTTAGTGTAAGCGAGGATTGCAGGAAATTTAGCTTTAGATAACAGTGGAGTCGCCAAGGTGAGTGTTGTGCAACTCTCAACCCTTCGTGCTCACCTAATTGAAGGGTGGATACAATGTCGTATTCCAGGGAACAGATTTTAAACTTCGATCCCCGAAAACGGTGCCAAAATAAATGTTGTCACTCCTAGAGATATCCTTGAGTTGCCAAATACCAGTGCCTAGGACATCTTAGGATAGGAGGTTAATTAGGTATTCTGTGCTTTTGTAAAGGGGACCTCCTAATAACAAGTGGATTTTGATATTTTGGAAAACGGTCCTGGATCTCATAGAGAAAAGAGCAGTGGCTGATAAATTTTATTTCAAAGAGAAGGGCTTGCCCAGAATGGGCCTAAATAAGTCATGAAATAAAGCTATTACAAACAAGGCCGAATGTTAAACTGATAAACGGTCATAAAAGTTAATCAGGATGACAAACTATGTAGAATGAATAGGAAAATAAAATTGAGGTTGGCTTAAATGGTATAAGAATCCACCCTTTATAAGATCTTAGAGGAAAACAATATGAAAAGAGAACTTGAAACAGAGATCGTGCCTCGAGCTATATTTAAGGTGCTACTATAAATTATCATATGAGTACCATTGGAAGATAAATTCATACATGACTCATAGAACACCCGCATTCTGAAAGCGACGATAACCAGAAAGAAAATTAGAGTGAAATGATCATTAAGCTAAACAAACATATAACACATTGAGGAGATACATACTCTTCATCCATTTCATTAGGAATCCATCGTTGCAACAAACAGTGGTTATATTATTGTTCAAAATGACTCTTCAGATATACTTTGAGAGAAAAACCCAAAAACTACAAAACATGATACGCAGACTACACACTTCTTCTACCAAAAAATTCAGAACCTTCACTTGGTATGCGGTTTGGCATTTTATAGCATTTTACATGAACATTCAGACTAGATATTTTGGGAAAAAATATTCTCTGGTGATCCGGCAGTTTTCAATCCTAATAAAAAATGATGAGGCATAACGACATCTCATCCTAAATAGCATGGTCTAGCACAGACTGTAACAAGAACATAACAGAAAATAGAAAACATAAAGAGTGCATAGGGTGAAATCGAGATTTCACCCATTTTTAAATTACACAGAAATTGGAAAATCAAAAGTTTAAAACAGGTCGTGTGGGCCAAATCAGAATATCCATCGTTTTTTGTTACGCTGAGGAGTTCTTGAGCTTTCTGGATGACATGGCTGAGCTAAATATGAGGAGGATCTGAGTAGACGAGGTGGAGGAGGTGGCAACTACTGTGAAGTAGAAGAGACTAGCGGATTCACATACTCACAACACTTTTGCCACAAAGTTTCCCCAGTTGATGGTATTGTGTTCTAGGCCTCGAAAAAATTCTGCATGTTAGTCAGCTCCATATAATCCATGCGGATAGCAAGGAATTTCTTCACCTGACAGAGAAGGAAGAATTATTTGTGTAGTGCCACTATATGGTCTCTTCCTTGAGCCAGGTTGTTTTCTCCAACGATATATCTGCATTACACATGATTTATGACATATTCTGATCATAGGCCATTAGTTCATATAGTGCACCTGATTGTGGATCCCAGCATGGTGGGAGTCCAACTTCTACCACCTTGCCCCACTCTTGGTTGAACTTCTCCACTTCCTTTGATACGAGCGCCAAATAACCCAGCGTATTTGTGTGTGCATTTTCCCTTTCAATTACTCTCTCGACCTCCATAACAGTCCTAAAATGGTCACGTATTCCCTGTGACCACAATTATTCAGGGGAGAGTTCGTTGAGGTACCTGATGTACTTCTTCACCATTGTTGCCTTTTCTTCCCCTTCCCTATGTCCAACCTACAGTTGAGTTTTGAACTCTTGAATTGCGATCTTCTTGTCATTTATCAATACAAGGAGGTCCCAATGCAGCTTAACCTCTACTATGATCTCTGCCCAAACCATTTTCCTCGCTTCCACGATTGACATGTTACCCTTGATCCATCCCTTTAAGTCTTTGATGGACTTATCATGCTCCTGGGCTTCCTTGTGGAGGTTTTAGACCTCTTTTTGTAGGGATGCCTTCACCTTTTGGTTGATGCTAGAGCAGCCTCAAAATCTTGTAGGATTTGGTGAACTGTGCGAGTCTCATCTTCTGACACCCTTAGGTTAGACAGAGCCTTGGTGAGTTGTTCAGGGACCGTCTCAGGATCACCTGATATAGGGACCACGCATGTTTTCCCGTCCCATTTTACTTGCCATTTTGAAATCCTTTGTTTAAGTATGGCAATATCCTTGTCCTTCTTGGCATTCTCTTCCTGTTGTTGGGAAAGTGAGTCAACGAGAACCACTTTCTCCTTCTCCACCTAGACAGGCTCCTCCATCTGTACATGTTCCTCATGAGACATGTTCATCTTTCATTTCAGCTCTTGTTTTTCCACTTCTACCTTGGTAAGAATATTTTGCAGTGCTGCATTATTACCAGCCCCCTTGCCTCTTATCGATCTCTTTAGGCTCTCCAACTGGGCAGCGGTAGCTTTTGCGCTAGTCTTCTCTCTTTTTTGGTGCTCGTTTACCAGCTTTAACTTCATTTCGAGCTTCTTTAAGGCCACCTATGTTTCACCACCTTGGTCCGTAGCATATCCCCGATACATTGGTGTAGATCTAGCTTGTCTAGTAGGGGAATGTTGCTTAGATTAAATATTATTTCCAAAGCCCTATATTGGGCTCCAAAACTAGAGGGTTGTAATGTTGCGTGCTAAATGGCTAATATAAGCTACTCCTTATCCATATCTAGCACTGAAGAAATCCTAGAATGGTGCTTATCCATGATCTTTGCCAGTTCGGCCCTCATTTTTTCCCTAGCGAATATATTTCTGGTATTGATCTCCTCTCTTATTTCCTGCTTGTCCACCGTGACTGCCTGCGAAAGTTCTGAGGGGGCTAACGAGGAGGAATTGTCAAAATAAACTTGAGAACCTGACTTGTTCTTGTCAGGACCCTTTAACTCAGGAATTTCATCATAAGATAGCTCGACCTCTATGTAATTTGGCCCTTGAGTCCTCTGTCTTTTATTAGGGTGAGCTTCTTCATCAGTATCCATGATCTCCTGGCTTCCCGAGGGGTCCTCCTGTCCATGCTCTTTTGTCCCAATAGATGCATTATCTCCTTTCCCTTCAGCAGCTGAGGACTTGGCCTCCATCTATGTATCCAAAGGCCATGTATCAAGGTTAGCTTTCCATTCAATGAAGGGCCTAGGTTCATGCGTATAAGCTGTTGATTTTATTTTCTTATTCCTAATGGTGAGGAATCCCTTAGGGTCATAGTGCCAGATGTCTCCCTGAGGGAGGTTCATTTTTTGCGGCAGTTTTTCCATGGTTGAGAGGGCATGCCTCGAATTTATGGTGAAAGGGCCAATTGAAGTTGGGGTTTTGAGGAGGTATCCCTTCTTCATAGGTACGAAGTGGACCTGGTCGGCCTTCAAGACCTGTTAGATGAACTCGAGGGAAAAATCTCGCATAGCTGGAAACACTGACAGGTGGTAGGGAGGCACTTCTGCACCGTAGACTCTGATCTCGGTATGGTCATCAAACAGATACCAGTCACCTATGTAATCTACCTCATTGAGCTGCAGCCAGTCCTTCTGCTCAATAAATATTCTAGGCGGAGGACTGTCATGTATAATGGCATAGGCTATAGACATGAACTCATTAACAAACTTTGCATATCCCTTCCCCTCTGGCTGCTGGAAAACTGCCGTATTCCACTAGAAAATGGATCTGGGTAGAGAATTTCTCTTCGAGAATCTATTCAGGTTGAGACTTTCAAATGTATTTGCATGCTCAAATAGGAACAGGTAGAACACAAGAGAACAGTACTTAAAAGAACCCTCGGAGGAAATCTCTTGAAACTGAGCCTTGATAGCTGTAGCTAAGAAAGAGGGGATATCCAAGAGGATGTCCGCCTGCATCATGAGCCATAAGAAATATGTTCTCCCTTTAGTCACATGATTAACCTCCTCAGACCCTAACAACCCCGAGATGAGAGATAGGACGAGTTTTACATTGGTTCAGAAAGTCGACAGGGGGGATAGAGTCCATGGGAGGGAAATATGTCAAGCAGGAATCTTAGAGGAGGCTGAGGAAACCGCTCTGTTTCTCCCAGGGTAGTTTTGAGAAATGACAGGAGAGGGAGATCTCGGAGAATTCAACATAATCCTGGCTAGGAGGGTAGCAAATGGCTTTCCTTATGAGTTGGGGTGTAATGCAAAAAATCTTATTGCCCTGGGTAGAAATAAAAATTTCTCTACACTCATCATAGGCCTCCCCAAGCTAGCTAATGAATTCGAGAACAGGGTGCATGTTTGGAGTGATTTGGTAATAAACATGTCATCGTCTTTTCGATGATAGTCGAAAATCTCGACTCTAGTGAGGGCTCCACTAAACGGGTAGAATGGGTCATGAATTTTTGCATGAGCATCAGTGAAAAGCTCAGGTCCAGCAGCAGTCCTGACCTCGTGGGCTTGTGGTGTTTCAGGCGCAAAATTTTTCATTTTCTTTTTCTCCATGACCATTTGAAAATAAAAATAGAAGGGAAATAGTGAGACAGAAAAATGATGAAATACCTGAGAGTGGTAAGGTAGCCAAGGGGAAAGCAACACGGTTTTGAAAACGACATTGCTCTTGAGTTTTAACTTGTTCTGCGCGAAAATTCGGTTAATAACCAGTAATTTACATAGTCAAGGGTAAAACAAGCTTATATTAGACCAGCTTTTACGGAGTACGAGACAAGGTGATAGTTGTAGGGTTGGCGTCATAAGGATGCTGACAATGGGACACGTGGAAATGGGTGATTAGCTGGTAGCATCCAGGTTGGTGGAAGCCACATTTTGAACTAAGCAGGTACTGGCCTTTGTACCGCCATCCTAGACTTACCTTACCTCTTTATTTATCAGCGCCAACTATCCTCCTTGGTGGGCACCAACTATCATCTTCAGTGGGCCCCTCTTGAATTTCGGTGGGGTGCATTGGAGTTTTTGGGCCCATTTTCTAACCCCCTTGGAATGATTACAATTGGCTCAAAATAAAGGTGACATCACCATTTCTGGGGGCCTGACTTCGGCCGTCTCAAGACTCTCTTGAGGCTGACGGAAAACCTTGTCCGCGAGATCTATGGCTCCTGGTTCCGTCGCGGAGCCATGAGCATTGCTTCTTGCTGTATAGTAGCCCCACTACATCAAGTCCCTGTGCCTGTCCTTTAGTGACCTTCTCTGCCAGACCTTCACGTCTTATCCAGTCCACCATCCTTCTTAGTTTCTTAGTTTTTATACTTGGCTGCTCCTTTTGTTTGTGAGATGACTAAACAACAGGTACAAAAATTCTTTAGCCCTTCAATCTCTCAGTGAAAATTCAAACATTACAATTCTAACCCATCAGCCTTTTTTAAAATTCTTGAGCCTCTAATTTATATGAGTGGAGAGGCCCATCCTTACCAATTATTTCATTAGTTTCAATAAGGCATGACCACCTTGTTAGTCACATATTGCGAAATAATATGAGGGTATATCTGACAACTGAAGCACATGATTTATGTACCCTCGAGAGCTACAAATCAGTCTGTGATGTCTCGAAGTGACTCCTTTACTTGATCATTCATTCAAGGAGGATCAATCTCAAATTTCGTGTGAAATATAGCTGCAAAGAAGTGTTCAACAACTTTTTAATATATGCCTCTAAATCTTGATTTTGATAACACTCTCCAGTAAAATTAAATTGAGAACTTATCCTCAGAGGTCCAGTTCCATTTTATTCCTAGGAATGCATACTATGCATAGATTATGTCTAAGAGAAATTTAGACATGTAAAAATATGGTGCTTGGTTCACCTGTAAATATTCTTTAGCTTGCCCCACCTAATGTTTCAAATCATATGAAAATATATCCACCCAATTGAAATCTCTACCATGGGTCACCACTATATTGAGTGTGTATATCCAATTCTCTTCAAACAAATTAGTTTTATTACACCCATATAACCGACAATACATGGCTATCAATTATTGATATACATCTCTGAGGATCTTTGTCAGATAAAATCTCTCGAGAACATGATTTGATAAAATCACTTGTGTCGAGGGTCTCCCATCTTATATAGAATTTGTCATTTGCATATTCATTGGGCTTGTGCATATTACAATATGTTTTCATGTCTTCACCGTAATAAGTGGCGAGTTGACCGCCACTCTTATTGAAAGTAACAAGGTAAGAGTCATTCATATGTGTAATGATCCATTCAATCACCTCCACACATGGCATGACCAAGAACCTGCATGTGATCTTGTTCATCCTAGACTTCTTAATATTGATGTATGCATGCACATCTTCTAAGTCCTCAACAAAACTTTCCTACATGAATGTGTTGCATGTTTTGCTCCATGTGACCTCAGTATCCTTATCAATAAAGCATTGTTTTTTTTCATATATGGGGATATTTGGTTTTGTAACTTATATAGGATCTTCAACACTTGCTTCTAGAAGTTCCTTGAAGGCCACTTTGCGAGGTGGCATGGCTACAACATATGACGACAGGTTCACAATACTTGTAGCATGAACACATGTTTGGGGCAACACACTCATAGTGACAATATTATCTTAAAAAAACCTACTTAGGGAACAATACTTGTAAATCACGTACAAAGAGCCATCACATATGATAGAACATGAAAAAATATGAACGACAACACAAAATAACTTGCATGCATGAGAAAATAGGCATGCAAAATAGGATGATGCACTTTCAAAGCATGAAGGGATGAGAAGGGTCATTCAGGGCTTTGCAGTGCACTCATGCACTCAAGCAAATGGTAAAATAATCAAGGGTGCATAGATGCACTCTGAAGGGTCGAAGGGATCAACTGATGGGCCTTCAATCCTTCACCATGTGCTCATGCGCTCAAGGAGATAGGGAGGGCACATTGTCGCACTCTGAAGGGATGAAGAAAGAGGTTGATAATTCTTTGGGCCTTCACAATTCACCCATGCACTCAAGGCAAAGGAAGGTGCATTTTCACATGTATAAGGACTAAAGAAATATGCTTTGTGTCTTCATGATGCACTCATGTGCTCAAGGGAGGGCACAGTTCTTCGTGGTGAAGAAGTGTGCTTAAGAGGAAAAATTGATCAATCAGGGCACAATTGTTGGGGCTAATCGGGCTTCGAGCTCAAGAAGTGTGCTCTACCTATTGGAAGCTCAAAAAAAAGTTTAAACAACAGGATTTGATGATGATATGAGGGGAAGAAATATCTGTAAGATTATATAGTTCTTATCGCACTCTTGGTCGGATATGGAACGGTTGAAGAAGGTAAATAGTTTATGCATGCTACAAAAAATTAACACTTGCAACATGAAGATTCAACATAAATGTTAACAAACAAACTGAAAAACATGGGATCGACAGCAAGAAAAGTAAGAATGGCCATGAAATCATGAAAGGCAATGAAGAGATTTGACATGCAAAACTTACTTACTGCAATGGTTGATGAAGAGACTCTTGATTCCCAGCTGTGCACCCAACTCAGATGGAATGATTATGAAATAACAATGATTAGCTGAGTTGATTTAAATAAATTTACATGCAAAATTGATTCATGCATGAGTGCCACTTTTCGTCACATGAAAGGATTATTGGAGAAGTTAAGTGGGCTCCTATTTTCTAGGAGTGTTCCCACATGCAACAAGATGGCACATGCATGCATCCAAGAAGGGCGCATGTATTTGTTACAAAGAAGTGCACTCATGGAGGGCGCACTCGATCAACATGAAGGAGTGCGCTCAAGGAGGGCATACTTCTTTTGGCTGAAGGAGTCCGCTCAAGTTGAGCACGTGTCTTCACTAACTCGAAGTGCCCTTTCGCTTTTCTAAGTGTTTTTCTCAATTTTTTTTTCTTTTTATATGCTTTTGAGTATTTTTCAAGTGTGTGCATAGCGAGAAGGAAATTTTCTAAGCCAAGAAAGATCATAAGTTCACCTAACCATGGACTAACTAACTTAAGTGCTTCAAATGGTTAAGTGACGACGCTTAGGAAACATTGACTCGGGAGGATGCGACACTAGAAAAAAATACATAACTAAAAAATAAAACAACATGATGACTCAACGGGGCTTGAAATTACAGTTATTGTAGGCTCCAAAATTGATATAGGAAAAAAATTTAGAGGGTCGTTGTCACAGCGGCAACAATTTCATTATATAGAAACTTCATTAATGGTAATTTAGAATTTGTAGTCATGTATATTATCATGTCAACATATTCTAAACATATTCTAATAATAATTTGTATATTCGACATTTCACATTTTAATCTTCATTTTGTTTAGTTCAAATTTATTAGTAAAGATTAACCTTATAATTTCATCAACTCTATAGTTTATTTGTAATTTCATTATTTTTGAGTTGAAAGAACATATATAAACTTAAGGGGTTTTCCAATTTTCAAAATTGACTTAAATTATATCAATAACTCCTTTAAATAAAATATCATGATCATATACCAAATCTCTTTCACATAAATCACACAAAAATTTTAAAATCAATATATTTTAAACCACTTATTATGATTCATTGTCACAACATAGATAATGTCTTAAAATAAAAATTTCTTTAATAAAAAAATTAAATAAAATTAAATTGATGTATTTCAACTCATGATATTGTTTAAATAGAAATAAATAAATTTAAATAATGTGAAATGATTTTGATTTTTATTATTTATTAAAATTTATATTTATTTGAAAGTTAATTTTGAAATAAAAGTCTTTATCAAAATGTTCACAATTTTTCTCATTTTAATAGTGAAGTTGTTAATAGTTAAAATGTCATATTTTATAGATCCTTTACTTATAATTATCATCTATATAATGTTTATGATAATGACTAATATTATATAAAAACATATATTTACCGAAGTTTAGTTTTTTAAGATTTTTTTTGTCTTTTTAATTGTGTTAAATAATTTTTAAAATATTATTAAATAATTCTTTTCGAGAGTTGTAATTTTTTATATTGATTAAATAGAATTTTTCATCACTATAATTTATATATATATATTTTTAAAATTTGGTAGGACCTCACTATTTTCTATTTATAATTGTAAGGCAGGTTACAAAAATATAAAATCAAGTATGTGGCCTCAACCTGCCCATAGGAAACCAGGTCTGTTGGCCACCTTAATGCATGAAAAGCAAACCAAAATTGAAACTGTTTCATTCATGTGTCAGCCTCGTGAGCTAACTGACCGATTACACAAATATCTACATACTGAGGAAATGAAAGATGTCCATACAAAACAGATAATTGCATCTAAAAGCATGATAACAAGTAAAACAACTAGCGATCTGAGGAGTAAATCGGAGCTGGGTCTTTCACGGTTGAGCCAGGCATATCAACTTGCTGCCGCTGCTGAACTTGCTTCTCCATGCGGCCTACTCGATCATCTAGTCGGCTAATGCGGTCAGTAGCCTGATACTGAGTGATCTTGATATGTTGCAGTTGGTTCTGCATGTCCTAAAGCAAGTCCATAAGGCGAGGTTCAATCTTAGTTGATTCAGTTTCGGCTTGAGCAGGAGGGAAACTCTGCATAGTCTTGGCTATAAGGCACTTGACTATCTAGTACGTATGGACAGTGTCCTGGAATAAAGTGAGATGACCTCGTGTATTGTGAGGGTCAGTGATGAAGTCCAGGATCTCGGCTTCCACTTCATTATCTTCAGGGTCAGTTTGAATGTCCCATTCCCAACCACGGATCTACTGGCGGATAGTGGATGAATTACCTATAACATAGTTTGTAGTGAGGGTTTCAAGGATCTATTTACTAGATTTCTGACCGCGCTTCTTAGGAGCAGGCTTAGACTGGGCCTGCTATTTGTCTTTACCAGACTGAGGGCAAGAACGGCGCTTCCCCATCTTGGAGAGTAGCCTATTCAGGAACAAAGACAGGCAGGAGAAAACGATGAAGGAATGAGAAACAGCATTGAAATAACCGGTAGACACCATTATAATTTATATTAATTACAAATTTTATTATTAAAATGTTTATCTTTAAATAATTACAAATTTTAATATTAAAATGTTTATCTTTAAATAAAATATGATTTTATATTATTTGTTTGCATTAAATCTATTTATTATTTATTATAATAAATAAAATTAATTTTACTTAAAATGATAAAGATGTTTTTTTTTTCACAAAGGAAAAATTCGTAATTTTATTTATGAGAAAACAAAATTACATATTACATGAGCTGGTAATAGTCCAAATAAAATCAAGTTGCTGCAAATAAAAATACAAAAGAGAAACAATTAGGATTTTCTCCCCTTCTTCTTTTCAACCTTACGCCAAGCACCTTGTGTTGGCGTGGTCTCGATAAGGACAAGATGATTTTCTTCCGCTTGTGCTCCATTATCCTTATCAGAGTCTGATGTGTCTGAAGTATGTGTTCTTTTATATCCCCCACTGTCTAGTGCTCCAGGTACCATATCCTGCTGAGTCTTTGTGGTGGTGTCTAGAGTATCTTGCATTTCCTATTCTTGTGTGCCCAAGGAGGTATCTATTTGTTGATTCTAATGTGGTGATGGTTCCTCCTCTTCTTCCTGTAGTTCTGGCCGTTTAGAGGGAAATTTCAAACCTTTAGCAGCTTTGCCTGATTTCTTCTTTTTTTCTGTTATCCCTTTTGGCTGTCGGGCATGAGTTTTGTAAGTGTCCTGTGCACCTGCATATATGGCATCTAAAGGCTCTGTTCTCATAATCTAAATGTTGTGTCCATTTCTGTTGTTTATTATTCAGCATAATGCACTCTGGGAGTCCTTTTCTCAAGTCAACCTCCACACAGATTCGTGCGAAGGTGAAAATGCGCTCCTCCAGACGTTGAGTATCTATTTTAATGTATTTTCCAAGGGTGTTTCCAATGCAGCCAAGAACATTTTCATTCCAAAAATGTAGCGCGAGATTGTAGAGCCTAACCTAGACTGGCATTCTAGTCACCTCCATAGTGTTGGCATCAAAATTTGGGAACCATGGTGTGATGAAGAGTCCCGTGGAGCCCCAGAACCATGGTCCCTGACTAAGAATGGAATCTCTAACTTCAGTAGATGAAAATTTGACAATGAATAACCCCTTTGAACATAGGTGTATTTCACATTCCATGGTCCATTTTGTAAAAGTCCAATGGAACAGCTCCATTGGTTTGGGCCAGAAGCAGTTGAATCTGCCTATAATTGCTTGGGATTCATAGGCATTTCTATGCACATCAATATCTAGACTGCCTATATTTATTTCAGGCACACTGTCCTGCAGTTCCACAATGTATGGCTTGGGGGAGCTTTCTGCAGGGGCATCAGGTACTGTAGTTTTGTTTTTGTCCCCCTCAGAAACATTTTTGTATGTACCTTTTGAGTTTACCGTTTGGATGCACTTGCTCCGATGGGGGTTCCATGTGCCTGCTTTGGCCCATCATACCACCCCTAGCCTAAGGTTGAGGAAAATAGAAGGCCCAGGGCAAGAGCAATGGCATATTCTTTCAGAGTGCAGTGATCACTAAAGCTTTCCCCTCAAAAAATCAATGATCAGAATGTGCATGGGAAAATTCCCGGCACAGATCGGGATTTCTTCCTTCGTATATAGAATCGAGTCGTGTTCAATCCATATAATAATATTGTTTCCTACTAGAGGCTTAATGAATATTTGATATGGATCCGAGCCTACCCAAGGTCGATGGGTCAGGATGTGCCGGCGTCCTTTGGTACATAATTCATGGCGAGTTCGCAAACCTGTGTCCGATTTTCTTTAGCAGTGATGTTGGTTTCGGCCGCTGGCTCTTCCTGAATCGCCTGCTTCTGTGGTGGCCAATCAGGTTCTGATATCCCTGCGTATACAGTGATGGCCGGTATTCCAAGCGCAGCCCACCCTCGAGGACCAACACAAAGAGGTATAGGCCATTGAGAAATAGCGCAGAAGGTGCGCAGGTGCTGAGCATGATGGCCAATGGATATAGTAATCCCAGCGCATCGATCCAGAGTGTAAACCCGAGAGTCATTCCCACCACCGCCATATGGTAGCAAAATGGAAGATGGGGCAGGGGAATAGCACACACTGGCGTAAGGGAGGACATCAACAATTGCATCACCCAATGCGCGCACTAGCACGGAGATCTTGGACAGACAGTAATAAGGGTGCATCGTTCAAGTGTGAAATCAAGAGCGAGCGCACAGTTCGCCAGTCAGGTCTGCAGGGGGCCCCAAATATCAACCCATCCGTCTTCAGGCCGCGCAAAGGAAAATACTGGTTCCCACGCCCCACAGAAACATCACCACGAGGGATGGCAGTGGACCCCCAGAGCTCGAATCCATGGAGGCTCCCCCAGTTCAGCGAGTTCCGGCCTGCGGCGGCAGCGTTGGTAGCAAGAAAACCTAGGTCGAAGTAAAAATCGCCCGTGCTCTCCATCCTTTAGTTGCTATCTTGATCTCAATAAAGATGTTATAATGTAATGTTTAACATTTTATCTATGTCAAATTACATAAAAATAAATTAAATAAATAAATTAACTAAAAATATTAATGTAATGTAAACTAAACATTTTAATTAGGTCAAAATAAAATAAAATAATATAAAAAAAGTATCCTTATAAAAATAAAAATAAAAGTGGTTCATGTTATTGAGAAAAAACAGGTGTTGACTCATGGTATTAATGTGGAATGTAGCTTATATAAAGGAGGAAATTAAACCACCCTAGATCCATCTTAATTCTGGATCTACCAAGTGAGGAGAGAGATTAAATCTCTTGACATGAAAATCTTTTTTAAGGTGAAGAGATTTGATCTCATCCTCGGTAGATCCCAAGCTAAAATGGATCGAGGTTGGTTTTATTGAGCCTAGAGCTCTTATACCCCAAGAGAGGTGTATTGGGTAGATGTGTAGGTGTTAGATGTTAGACGTTAGTTCTAAAAAAAATTCAAATTAATTTTTTTATATTGTAATTTTGTTTTTATTAATAAAATTACAAACAATTTTGTACATTAAAGAAAATCATAATATGTCTATCCCATTAAAATATATAACATATAAATAGCAGTTATAAATTAAGATCAATTTTACCATATAAATTAAAATAATAATTTGGTAACCATATTTAAATTTAATCAACAAGCACATAACAAATCAATATTTACAATATAACAAGCTTTAATAATGAATAGATCAATCTGCTCTACTCCTTGATGTTTTTACAATACCATGGGCTAATAGCATGGCTTATCAATACCACATACCCAAAAACCATAACTCATTTCAAATTTATTTATTTATTTTTATTTATTTCTATAAATATTTTTTTTATAACATTTTTTAAATTAAAACTTAATACTCACAATAAACACAAAATACAACAAGATTCTTAACCATGGATACTCACCCACATTTTACCATGGATATTATTAACTTGTAAATAGGATATGTTATAGTACCATGGTTTATCAATAACACTTTCCCAAAAACCATAACTCATTTCAAAATCAAATTATTTTATGAATATATATATATATATATATATTTTGTAACTAGAGGAATCTAAGAATCATGAGGTATCGTACTCGCGTGACACAGGGTCGAATCCCCCCGGCTACCACTATATACTCTAGGGGAGACGCAATACCCCCAGGCACGCCTCCCGGGTAATCGACTAAGCCTTTTGAGCCTCACGGTCGGGGATTGAACTCGTGACCTGCGTATCAGCACGAACGTCTTAGCAGTACGTCCGCTGGCCATTAGACCAAGCCCCAGGGGCCATATTTTATTTTATTTTATTTTATAATATTTTTAAAATTAATCTAGAAGCAAAAAGCAATAGGGGAGATTTTTTTTCCCAAAAGAAAAAAAATGAACTTTTTATTGATCTGATAAAAAGTTACACTGTATATGCGATTAATCACCATTGAGGTCCACAATGTTAACTGTCCAAGAAAAATCTACTGATAAACACAGTTTTACAAAAATCAACTATTAAATGTGTCACTGATAACAAAAAAAAATCAGCCATCAGACATAACTATCCAAAAAAAACTGGGACTCGGGAAAACAACCCATATAATACCATATATAGTATATCATTTGTTCCATTATAAACAAAAAATAAAAATTTGTCCAAAAAATTATGTACATAGAACTCTAGAAGATATACTTCATGTGGTGGAGAAAATAAAAATGGATAAGTAAAGATAGACCCTTTTTAATAAGGTCTAATGTCTGACACACTAACATATTCATAAAATTTTTCCACTATGTGCCACACATCCAAATCATGTTGTAAGACCTCCTTAGAAAGACAGTCAGCTACCCTGTTCCGTTTCCCGCCATATCCGATGCAGGATCATCAGGTACATGGATGTCCTGCGCTTGATTTAACACATCCTCGAGGAGGATATCCTGCTGATGTAAAGTTTCCTTCATCCCTTCCATCGACATTGGCCCCTCCTCCTACTGCAAAATCACTTGCTCCTCTTGTACCATATTACCCCCATCAACCTCCTAGTCCACTTGTACCACACAGTCCCAAAAAACATCCCTGGTCCCTCCCCTCTCTCTGTTCCTTCAATTGATACCCAGTGGATAATCTCTAGACAAATTCCCATGCTTGTGGCACAGATGGCACCAAAATGGTAAGTGTTCATAATCAATCAATTGTAAAAAATAATGGCCTTCCAGATGTAAAAGGATTTTCGCAATAAAACCCTCTCTAGGGGTAAGTTGAACCAAAATGCATGCAATATTTCATGCTCTTGTTTGTAGAAACAACATATCTACATCCAGAAAAGTGTCGAAGCTATTCCCAATAGCCCAAAACACGTCCGTAGTCCAGAAGTGTGGTGGCAAAGTAGGAAGAAAAACCCACACCGGGATCTCATCCACTCTTTCCCACTTTGAATCAAACATAGGTGTCCAACGTTTAAAAAGAATCAGAGCAATGTCGAAACCTCAATTGTGCTCCAATACCCATTCTAGACTTTCCTTGTTCTTAAACCTAAGCATGAACCATCCCTTCAACAACGTTAAAACTTACACCTCCTTTTCCAGGGCCTCTCCTCGCGAGCTCTCAATTCATTCTGTTATATAATCAGTCGAGAAAAACTTCCCTCATGCTCTGCCCACCATAATAGTCTCTGATGTCGCCATCACTCTCTCAATATGGATATCAACACCAAAAACCAGATTAGGACATTTTGGATTTTCCTTAATCACCTTCCCTTTCTTACGCCTTGACCCAGCATGGCCTCTTGTTTGGACCGAGATATTGGATGGGAGAACCACTTCATTTTAAGCCCCATCCATTTCATTTAGGCTTGAAACGCCTCCCCCCAAACCCAATCCTGCTGCAATACCTCCGAGTGATGGGAGGGTTTCCACATGTGCCCCAACAAAACCCCCACAAGTGAAAAATCCCCACCTCTCGCAATTCCTTTTCACAATTTTGACCCAAAATACCCTTTGTTACCACCAATTTCCCAACAATTTTCTTTGTCGTTGCTCCTAATAAAATGCTACCAAATCCCTCCTGAGCTCCCAACCATCCCCAAAACCAGATTCACTAGTCTACATTGCTTCCATAGGAGGACGTTTGGCACAGGACCCAGAATACAAAATATTTTTGTCGAAACCCCCCGACCAGGCACTCAAACAAGGTTTTCCCACAACCTCATTTTTAACTCCAGGGTTTGTAAAATAGGATTTTATCCCTTCCTTCGAACCTAATCCCACTCCATACACTCTATACTCTAAACCCCCAGACAGAAAAACAAAGATTTTCGAATGAAGTGGAGATTTTAGACTTACTTGAGGACACGTAGAAGCCCCGACTGATCCTACTTCTCATTTTTCAGCTTGTAATTGACCATCTGTCGTATTGATGACAGATCCAAGAAACTACCTGAGCAAAGCCAAGTCAACTTATTTCGTTGGGCCAAAACCCTCCACTGGTCTCCACAACAACTTTTCCACACTCCCCCTGCTAACTAGAGATCGAGGTGCAAGTGCCACCTTGGATAAATTATTCTTTGTTGTCTCCATATCCCATACTGACTAGAAATATCCTCCGCTTCTGGCTCCAGGTTGACAAACTCACTAATTTTAAACATCATTTTGACCTTGTTACAAAAACCAACCTCCAAGCCTGGTAAAAATGACAGTTCACAATAAGCAAGCTAGTTGAAAATATAAGCCCAATACCATTAACACCCGAGCTACCTCCAAACCCGGCAAACGCGATAATGCACAGTATACAAACAAGGTGACAGAATGTTTGAGACCATTATCGCCCAAAAAAACCCCAATTTCACAACAACGCAGTCTCGTAAAGCTTGTCGTAATGTTATCACCAAAACCCATCAGTAAACCATTCCTTTGAATGTAAAAACAAAAAACAAGTATTAGACCTCTGTTTGAGTGAGGAAAACTACCTGAAACTTCACATATCCCAGAGCACAATAAACTAATTCCAAATGTTGTTTAATGTGATGCCAAATGGCATCAGATAGCTGCCATTTGTTTTGAGGGGAGATGTTGTAGTTAGTGTAAATTTTTATAAAAATTTACACTTGGTTTCAATTAAAAATAATAATAGGTTAAAATTACTTGCCTAGAGAGGCACTCTTTGCTCTCCAGCTCAATGTAGAAACATTTTGACTAGGTGAAAATAAACTAAAATAAAATAAATTGATAATTACAATTATCAATAAAATATGTTGATTTAGTCAAATTACATAAAACTAAATGTTACACGTTATTATTAGATGGACCAAAGTACACCATGTAAGACCAATTTTACCCTTAGTAAAATTTCTTTCACTATGAAAAATAACTTGGTACTCCTTAATTTATTAAGTTGTTTATGGTCTAAACAGGAAACCCCATGAGGAAATATTGAATAAATCCATTTTTTTTTATTTTCCTCAAGGAATAATTAGTTAAACAATAGTTTAATTAATATTCCTGGTCATATTTAACCCAAAAGAGGAAAATCAATAAGATAAATAATTATTTATCTTATTATTTTCTAGGAATAATTATTTAAACCTTATTTAAATAATATTCCTTGTTAAATTTGACTAAATCATTTATAAATAATTGAATAAATCACTATTTATCTAATTATTACTCAACCGCATCCTTAAAATAATAAATAAATCATTTATTTATTTATTATTTACAAATAAAGGGATTTGACCTAATTCAAATTCTTTTTCCCTCCAACAAATATAATAAAATATTCCATAAAAGTTGGATCTAGATTTGGTTAATAATATTTTAATTATGCACCAATATCTAGACTAACTCAATAATTTGTTATAAATAGAAGGGTTTTTCCATTCACTCATTACCTTTTGTTGCCTAAAGATCACTCTGGATCTATACTTTTGGTCTGACTTTGATCATCCATCATTATCATATTTTGTTACCATTTTTCTTGTGAGCTCCCTTTGAGTTCCATTTTTTGTTTGGGTTTTCTACACCATCAAGAGAGAGAGATATTAGATCTGAAGTGTTGAGGACATACAAGAACCCATCCCTTTGAGGGGGACTGGTAACATCTTTCTATGTTTCCTTCTTAGGTGTCAAAAATATAAAAATTCTTTAAAAATATTATTGTCTTGTCTATTGGATGCATGGAGAAAATCTTGCTTTTATTTACTGCTTAATGTCTTTTACTGCATAGATCTAAATTTTGTAGCATTTATCTTGGTCAAATAACTACAAATCTAAAGAAATTGGCAACCATATTTGATGTTAGGGTTGTTTGTTATGCACAGCTAAAGTGAGATTTTTTCGGACAGCTGCAATTAGAATTCATCCTTAATTACAACTGGCGACTCCACAACGGTTTACGATTGCGACCTCTGTCGTTTTTTAGATCCCTGCATGACCAGCTGCTTCAAACCCTGGAATTTTTCTTCAGCTTCTTGTTTTTCTTTTCTTGATGTTTTTTTTAACCTATAAAACCCTAAAACAGTAAAAATTATAACTTCTATGTTTTTTCGGACCTATTGCGTGGGTGACAAGCATCAGCCACAACTAAGATGACAATTTTTTATGAAACCTGCTCCTGAGAGTGTCGAAAGTACAGGTCACACTTTTTGGGCCAAAACCTGTGACCAACACATCCAAGATGTAGAAGACAACACCAAACCTGCAACCTCTGCAGAAATCAGGTCAGAAACTACGACCTGTACGTTTTGCAGGAATTTTTCTAAGATTTTTCTGCGTTTGTCTGGGCCTCTGTTTAGGGTTGTTTGACTATTTTCTCCGCTCGTTTTGGACCTATAATTGCTCTATTTTACTCGTCGAAGTGGGAACCTAGACCCCTAGGGCTTAAGTACCCCACCTTTCTAGGAGGAGTTTAGCTGAAGCAGGTCGTCTGAAATTTCAGTGTGTTCAACATTTTTTCAGATCTGATCCTATACCTTCAGATCCATTTCAGATTGGTTACTCATCCATCCAAAACACCTCTTTTCAGTTTTGTTTGGTCCTACTCTAGGGTCCCCTCTGTTTCCCTTCAGGTTGTATCCTTTTTCCACCTCATTTGCAGTACTTTTCCCTCTGGTTCTTTGTTGTTTTCTGCACCTATTTCTAGCAGATCTGACCTTTAGATTATTGTTCCTCCCGACTTTATATCCATTGGCTATTTTGGTGTGTTTTGAATAGATTTTTTCCCACCCACAGACTAATTGTTGAGAAGCCCACCTCCTTGGGTTTAGATTAATGCATATTTAGCTGTTTGTTTTCTATTATATTCAGTTTACTTAACTGTTATCTGCAGATTTCTTTACAGTTATACATCACACTTTTTTTTTTCTCTAAAAACGTCTGTGTTTAAAAATTAAAATTAACACACTTAACACACACACCCTAAGTGAAGAAGCACCTAGTTAAAACCACCAGGCAAATACTATAACATTGTAATCAATTGATCTTGCACCTCTCTGCTCTTGTTTCGACATTGTAACCATTTGATCCTGCACCCCCTTGTCCTTGTTTTTATCTCTTCCTTTTGTGATCTGTGTTTGTTCTTTCATCATTGCGCCCCCAAGGAATTTATCCCGGAGACTTCTTGGCCTTCATCCTTAGTTTCCGTTAGGATGACTTACTCCTCTGCTTAGGATTTGAGTTAGTCCTCCACTGAGTCCCCATTCCGACTCCACTTCTGGTTCATTGGGTTCCGCTTCTAGTTCCATCCTTGGTTCTCCCCTTATCACCTTCATCATTTCTGGTTCAGGACCTAATGCTAGTGGTAGCTCCGGCCCTAATGCTAGGAATACTACTAGTGGGACCACGATAGGAAATATCTCGATTTCTCCCTTGCTCCCTTATATGGGAGGCCTCAGTCTTCCTGATTTTAACCAGTTGATCAATGACCCCATACGCCATGACGCTAGTTGGCCTACTATGCCAACCAAGCTCCCTTTTGACATCCCCAAGTTTGAAGGTCTTGCTGGAGAAGATCCTACAAACCATGTTCAATCTTTTCACATGTGGTGTTCGTCTAACTCCATCACCGATGACTTTGTCCATCTTCGGTTGTTCCAGCGCACGCTTACTGGAGAATCTTCTAAGTGGTATTTTGACAAAACCTCCTCCTCTCATACTACTTTTACAACTCTTTCCTAGGCTTTTATGTCTTACTTCCATCTTCCCCTTCGTTATGACACTGGTACCAAACTTTTTACCTCTTTCCGTAAATCGTCTGCGACTCGCCTATCCGATCATGTCTAGGAATGGCGGAGAAGAAAGAGCCTATGTCAAGCCCCTGACTTCGAATATCGTGTCTACATGGACTGGTTCCCTAGATCCCTTTTTCCTGCTATTGGAAAATATGTCGCATCTCATTTCCCTCAGACCGAAGAAGCCACTCTCTAGATTGCATTAAAATATGACCTGATCTATGCACAGTCTGGTTATGTTTATACCTTCTTACCTGATCTCCCTAGATCCAATGGTGCCAACGCACTAGAGGCATCCCATGCCATCGATGGTATCGTTGGAGCCCTTTCTCATCCATATACTCATCCTCCCATGGGTTATGGTTTCCCTCAGGGAGCCAGCTCCTCTAGCACTTTTCCCCCTCCTGGTAGAATGTGTCCAGGATACGACATGCCTCCTCCTTTTTCCCAACCTGTTTACCAACCACCTTATTATCCGTATCCACAGTCTAGTGCTCCAGCTCCTCCAGCATTAGCACCCCCGCCTCCCTTGCCTTCTCAACCCCCGCAACAGCAACCCCCAGCCCCCTAGGGGCAGGTGTATGCACAGCACGGCGCGACTAATCCTCTTACTTCCAAAAATAAGAGGAAAGGCACCCAAATTCAATCTGCCCCCAGTAATCCAAGACCTAATCCCCAAGGGAATGCACCTAACACTGCTAAAGAGAAACAGGGCACCCAGCTCAAGGAGGACAAGCCTGTTCGCATGAATAAGCCTTGTTCTTGTTGCGGTGTCTATGGTCATTACACCCAAGATTGTACTCTTTTACCATAGATTTGTTAGATGTGGGAGACCCAAGCAGCATCACAACGACAGCAAGCCTCCCCTTTGGTTCCTCCTAATTCTGCACCTATCCAGCCGACTGTGTTTACCAATCCTTTCCCTCAGCAAGGATTTGTGGCTGCCTAACCACCTAAAGGTCAGATGGCCACTCAACCTCCTCCATATGGTACCTCCAATTACCAGATTCTCATGATGAACTTTGACCAACCCATTATCATTGACCTAAACCTTCAGACTCGGTCCCGCCAATACAACAAGCCTCCCGCTATGTCTACCCCTAAGCCCCCTTCTTTAGGTTTCACAGAGCCTCTTTCGACAACCAATGGTCCTTTACAGAACCCTCAACCTAAGGCAGAGGTTCATGCCAAGATCCCCAAGGGACCATTATGCTGAAACTATTCTTCTGGAAATTTTTCTCATTCGTATAGTATAGTAGATGATTTGGTGCAATCCCCTACTACCATCTCAATGTTGGAACTCCTCTAGTCATGCCCTTCATAATGAAAATATCTTATAACTACCATGGGTGATGTGGTTCCTTCATATGATCTTTTGATTGTCTTCAATGTTGACTGGTCATAACATCCTCCCCTTCCTACTTCCGTTGCCTTCCAAATTCCCCTCAAGATCTGGAATGCCAACGTCTCCCATTATATCATTGATGAGGGGGAATCCACCTACGTGATGTTTGCTTCGGGTTGGAAGCAACTTGCATCCCCTGAGTTGGCCCCTTCCACTATCACCCTCCGAGCGTGGGATGACCACTCTTCCCAGCCCATTGGCCTATTCCTCAATTGTCCTATTACTCTTGCGGGAAAGAATGTTTGCATTGATGTGGAAGTCATTGATGCCCCCTTAGATTACAACATTATATTGGGTTGTAAATACAACTATGCGATGTTTTCTGTCCCATTTGTGGTTCCCCACAAGATTTCCTTTCCTCAGAACAAAAATATAGTCACCATTGACCAGTTGACATATTACGAACCGAAGTCTCAGACCTCCCCTGAGTCCATCATCTCTTCGGTGGCCAATAAGAAAATTGTCGAACCGTTAACCAGTGTCTCACCTGGAGTCTACAAAGACTCCTCTTTTCTTGGTTCTTTACCTGGTCTTCCTCCTCCTATCCGTGATCCCAGCTCATCGAATGTTTGCATGATGCAATCATCTCGAGTTTCCCTCAAGTGGACCGCTTCGACTAGTCAGCAGCCCTACCCTCTGCAACCTGCTCCTAGCACTTTGACCCAGCCTTGAGGACTCCCTCCTCAAGGCCCATTTTTATAAGTCAATTTGGGCATCATTCCAAATGACCTGGTTAACTGGACATAATCTCCAGGACCAATTACTAAGGGTCTATCATCCCTTATCATTTCAAGTTGCTACATGCCCTAAGACAAGAACAAGACAAATCAAGCATGACTTTCATCAAGCAAAGGTTTCCAAGGTTTGAAGTTTATTATATAGCATATGATAGCTCACCAAAGCTACCTCTAAGGGGACTAAGGGCATTGCATATGTAGGTATCCCCATGCAAGGTTGCTCTGCAAAGCCCTTCCCGACATCTATGGGTGCGTTGGTAACATTCCGAGCGAAATTCTCATTGTTCTGGAATCTCCACTTGGCCAGTGCCTTATAGAAGAGTTCACATGTGTCAAGCTTCGAATCCAAGTGTCCATTTGAAATCTACAATATTGGGAACATTTCTTGCGTATTATTGGAAATTTATTGATTGCAAAACAATCTTCAACTCCTCTATCAATTGAGCACAGATCTGAGTGTTTGATAAGGAATAATTTGAGTAGAGAAATGCTAGTGGATTTTCAATTGAGATTTATATTTGTGCAACAACTACTGGAGATATTTATACTGTGATGGGGCTAGGGATGTTTCTGGAATGGTCACTTCAATTCAGTCACTAGGTTGTAACCTCTCCTTCTATCATCAATAAAGAATACATCTTAATTTTCCCTATATGCATCTGTATTAGCTTTGATTTTCCATATTGTAAGATCTTAGTTGATGTATATGGTTTATGCTTTACTGATTTAGCTAACTAACTTGAATAAACATCTTTATTATTGCTATCTTATGTTGTTTTAGTGTTCTTTCTTGCAGGAAGCATTTCACACAAACCACTTGAATTTGAAGCTACAACGGAAGCGACAGAAGGAGCCATTTAGAAGCGCTTGGATTACAAGTAAGCTTCTAATCCTTTATGTGTGTCTGTTTTGAGTTAGGAGAAGAAGTCGTATAGTCTTTAATCTATTGTTCTAGACTATCACCTATCTAGGGAAGCGTGTTTTATCTGTAATTCACAATTCTGTCCAACAAAATGGCAACCATACTGGGGAAAATTTCTCTTAGATATAGGTGTTTTAGTCTCTGATTTGCTCTGTTTATCCACCCAGTAGTTGTTATTCACAAATATCAAACTTTTTGAAGTATTAATTTGCAAAAGAAGTGTGTTAAATAGTGGTGTTTTTCCTTATACACTACGCCCAATGCACTCTTGGACAGGACATAGTGCTTTGCATAGCACTGTCTCCATTTTAGGCCTGCGTTGCAGAGCACTGTCTCCCTTTAGAGACTGCTTTGACTCCTAAAACCATCCAGATTCCCTTGAATTTGTCTTTGCAAGTTGATTCAGTTTGTTTGCTGCTGTGTTTTGAAAAGTTTGAACCTCATATTGACCAGTGACTTTATATATTTCTTCCTCCTTTGAAATAAAATTTGTTCAATGCTTGTTTAAAGCATTTTTCTTTATCATTGGAAAGTTTATTTTAAAGTATTTTTATTATTGCATTAGTTCCATTTGCTTTTGAAAAAGGAAATTGTCATAAAATCTTCGTTTCTTGATAGGAGAAATTGTTGTTTCATTCCTCTTTTTTCCTTCAAAAGAGAAATTGTTGTTTATATTCCTCATTTTTAAAAAGTAAAAGGCATTTTATTTTTGTTGATTTAGTGCATGTTGGCGAGGAAACAGGTCTCGCAGGCAAGACCCAGGTTCAGAATTTGGGGCCAACAAAGGAATCCGTTGTAGTCTAGAACCACGCCGGCATTATCACCCTACTCCGGAGAGCAGAGAGTCTCACCCGAGGCGTGCCGCAACCACATGCAGAAGGGGAATAGATCGATAGCAGTGGAAGGACCCACAACTCATGATTAACATTGAATTGATTGCATAAACATAGTTATATCTACGCAAGAACATTCAGAGAGTGAACAGGTATTAAGAAAATAAAATTTTAAATCATCACAACCATCATGCATGCATATAAATCACATAGTAGGACAGCAACCTGCAATCGTATTGATATCTTCAGCCAAATCCATAGTTACATAGCTTCCGAAAGGAGAGATTACAAGTCTGATATAGACGCCTTATAGAACAGAAAGGTAAATAGGAGAAACCTAGGAACTACAGAGATATCATGCCCAATCTCCTTCAGTCGCTCTGCATTCCTTCTCCTATCACATCCTCCTCTCTTTCAGCTGGGTGACTGCTATTTATTCACCTGCTATCGCAACTGTTAGTTCCTCTTTGCATTATTCTTCAGCTACTTCCAGCTTTTCTCTTGTTGTCTGTGTGTTCTGCTTTCTGTCTTCTGCTGTATATTCTCTTCGTCTGTATTCATGCATCTTCTTTCTTCAGCTATCTCTTGCTTCTGCGCCACCTTGATAGCTCCGCGACTTACTGTAGTTGTGACTTGGTCGCGATTGCCATGTGTCATTATGCCGCAACCCAAAAATCCATTCTTTATTCTTTATTCAAAATATTCAAAATAAGTTTTCAAAACAAGGGCCCCAACAGTGCACTTAGTTTCTTTTCTACATTCATAACATTAAAGGAACTGAAAAGAAAAATATGCATTTGCATGTAGGATTTTGTGTGTTTTTCAAAAGGAACAATTAGGAAATCTACATTTAGTTTGTGTTATCTGATTTTTTTGCTCAAAAATTGTTTGCTCTTTCGCTCTAGTAGCTAGGATTTTCATTCAAAAACTAAAAGTGAAAGATTGCTTATCATTCTTAGTTGCATTTTAGGAATTTTACAATACATCATCGCGGTGAACCTTTGAAAGGAAAATTTTTAAGCAAGATCAGCATAAAATTAATCTCAATTTACCTAACAAAGCAATAGAACCATAATGATAACATTTAGAATGTCTAGGCTAGAGACATGTTCTGGCATCGTAAAACATAGCAGCTGTCATTAACTCGTCTGCGATACATTCTGAGTGTAATACCTCACTCCATGTACGTAAGTATAGCGTAGCTCGTCCACGTACTTTCAGGTATATCGGGCAGTGTTACAGTATGATAAGTATAAAGGGGTTCTCTCACTATGCGGTTTCGCATCAGACATCACTAATACATACTTGGGCCTCCACGTACCTTCAGGTATATTTGGGAGGACAAATTTTAGGTGCTATCCATCCATAGTGAACTGAGTTGGCCACCTTGTAAATTGTGATACACCGAACACAACATTCGGGGAGATTGCCTGCCCATACTTCTTGGTTCGCCAGGAGGTATTTTTCAGTTCACAGTTTCTTGGTAAACCCTTTTTCCTAGCATTACCCTTTTATTTTGTTTATTTGTTTTTGGTTAAAATAAATCAGTAATCGTGGAAGAACAAAATCCTTTCCCTCGACGTTTGCATAGACTTGTGTTAAAACCACCTTTACCACCAGAATTTACTTCTGGTAGGCGAAGGTGATGACGATCTGCCAAATCAATTACAATCTGTACCTCTGGTGAAACATCATTTTCCAATAAACCAGAGTTAGCTCAAGTTGTTTCTACACATCCTGGTTCGTCTACTGTTGTCGAAACAGAGTCTTCACAACTACCCATGGTCACGATACATCCAATCAGTGAGACCATACCTCCTGGACCCAACGTTGTTCAACCACATATTGATCCAGATCCTGTCTCTTCTTTGCCAGAGCATCTAAATCCTGAAGTCATATAACTGGAAGTTGCTCCTACCTTGGTCATCCCACAAATTTCTGTAGCTATTGAATCTCCCATATCACACAGTCAACCACCTGAAATATACTTTGGGCCTGAGGTGAAATACTTCCACCTGGTTTAAATGCGATTGAAGAAATCTCACAAGACGATACACCTTTAACTCCAACCCATTTTTGGGATGACCTTTACCTGTACAAGTATTTTTCTCAATCGACATCATTTGCTTTTATTGATCCTGCTCCTTTTCAAATTCCCGTCAATTCAAAAGGGTATACATTTGGTCAAGTAACCATGATTGAACCAACATCTTCGATTGGGCCAGCTATTCCAATTACGTCATCTCCTGCCCTAGCTACCCCATCGATGTTCACAACTTCACCAGATTCATATTTTCATGGTGGCCCTATGGTCCCATTAGGTTACAAATCATTATCTGGAATTTTCTCTTGTGCATCTTCAAATCCATGGACTTTACCAATGTCATCATCCGGTATTTTAACTGGTAATCATATCGTAAGTATTGAACAACTTAATTCATTATACACATCATCAGGGCAATATCAAGTCGGTCCTTCTGGGTCAATTCCTACAAGTACCATATCAAATGGACTCACAGCATTTGGAGAGCAACTTTTTCCGTCTTATTATCCTCCTCATGCCGGGGGGGGGGGAAATTTGGTCACCCATTATGACATTATTCCATCGATTTTCAGTCAATCTAATGTTGAAACGAATGTTTGTCAATGGTAACCCACTCTGCCTATCCAACCACAAACGGTTGTACACTCATATCAACCAGTTCAACCTATTACACCCACTTCATTGCCACTTGTTAATACATCTTTACCCCTGTTACAGAATCAAAATGTTGTACATCAACCTTATCGAGTGGGTCCTTCAACTCAATACCATGAAATGTTGGGTCCATAGATTCCAAATCCTTTGGTTAATTTACAACATCCTGTATCCAGAATCATTTATTCACAAGTTTTTCTACCATTTTATGGGATGTCACAACCACAACTTGGTTATACATATCAACCGAATCCAACTCATTTTTTTTTTTTTTATAACATTGGTGGACAGAATCATATCCAGGTTTTGGTCAATAGAATCCTCAAGCGTTTGCTATGAAAAACAACCCCTATCTAGGTTACCAGCAAAAAATTCCTTATGATGGTGTTTAAAGGCCTGTTGCTCAAGCAATTTCATCTTACCCTAGCTATGCTCAACCTGACCTTAATATACAGTTGCCTTTTGTTGCAACTTTAGAGTTACCAGATTTAAATTGGCTAACTAATGATCCAATTAATTATGCTCCTTGGTGGCCAGTGATACCTCATAAATTACCCTCGGATGTTCCTAAGTTCAATGGAAATCTTGGAGAAGATCCGTCGACTCAGGTTATGACTTATCATTTATGGTGTTCATCAAATTCCCTGAATGAAGATTCTATTCGACTACATATTTTCCAGCGTATGCTCATAGTTCCAGCTACCAAATGGTACATTGAATTACCTAGAGCTTCTTTCGATAATTTCACAGTGCTAGCTACTGTCCTTTTGACTCATTTCTAGTTACCTATCAAATATGAAACTGGAATGGAACTCTTTACTAATTTCAAACAAACTAATGCTACTCACATTTCTGATTATATTCATGAGTGGCGTCGTCGTCAACGAATGGTTAAGACATTTGTCCCGAATCAGCTCCTTGCTAAATGGTTCATTAAGTCTCTGTTACCATCTATAACTGAAGATGTGGTTAAGGGTGGCATCGCCACAGAAGAGAAAGTTATCGCTCGTGCCCAATATTTAGACTTGATTTAAACTCAGTCTGGCACACTCTATGAAAATATTCCTAATGCGTTGAGATCTAATTTCAATGTTCCTCCTCAATTAAAGGACTCTCATGCTGGAGACGGCTTGATAGGCACTGCAGGAACACAACACACTACTGCATCTGATCCTGCTCCTACTTCCGAAATTAATGCCATGTCATTTGACAAAGGAAAAGGTAACAAGCAACCAGGAAGTAAGAAAAAGGGAAATCAAAGAAAAAAAACTTCTAACCTGCAGGAAATATCATTTGATCAATAGTTTGGACATAGGAAACCTCGTTATCCATGTATAATATGTAATGAGGAACACTTTGTTAGGGATTTTCCTCACCGCATTGAAGTCTCAAAAATAATCAAGACTTCTCATGCGTCAGTTTTGTTGACAGACCCATTTCCAAATCTGGACACAAACATGGTTGCTACAGATCCAGCTCCTAGTTCCCAAGTGTTAATGTTATCTGTCACAAAACCTTCAATAGATATTTTTGTGTCAACTCGTAATAAAGATTATGGTAGTTAGGCCACTGATCAACCTACTACCTTGACAACAAATCCATCTACAGAATTAGTACAGCCTACTGTTATTCCTGAATTGACAATCAAGCCACCAAAGGGAGTAATTCATAAATCAACATATAATCCTTGAGCAAGAGTTGCAAAAAATTATAATATAGTTGAATATTTGGCTCAATCCCCTTCAGCTATGTCTGCTCTTGAGGTACTACAAAATTGTCCCTCCCAGAAACAGGCTTTATTGTTGGCTATTGGTGGAATTGATCTGACTGATTATAATCTTGTCATATTTAATCATATGGGCTATGTGCCGCAACTACCAGCAGAAGTGGCATTATCCATATAAGTAAATGTTCTCAATCACCTTGTTCATCGCACTATTATTGATGAGGGAGCATCTTCATGCATTATGTCTCTAAATTGTTAGAAGTCACTTGGCTCGTCGCACTTATCACAATCATCAACGACGTTGAAGGAATTTGATGGACATACATATAAACCTTGTGGTATTATTAATAACCTGCATGTTGATCTAGGGGGGAAAACAGTGAATATTGATGTTGAGGTTGTTGACAGACCACTTGACTATAATATTTTACTTGGAAGGCCATGGGTATATGCGATGACTGCTAATTTTTCTACATATTTAAGAATGATTTCCTTTCCACATAAAGGTACAATTTTTAATATCCCAAAATATGGAAAATTAGCAGTATTGGGAATATCTTAAAATATTCCAAAATTGGACTGCTCAGCAATGCATTCACAGAAAAATGCATTTTCAGAAATGTAAGCCATATAAATGAAAATTATCACTTGGATCCATTAGATACATCCATATATCATCTAATTCCAAGTGGAGATCAAAAATAAATGAAATTAGGTGAGGTAAACAGACCTCCCACACTAGTGTAGCTAAAAATGACCAAAAACCCCAGACACTGCTACTCGAAAATAATGCACCAAAGGGACTGCGTAGTATTATGAGGTTTTAAACTTAGAAAATATGATAACAAGTAGATATACTCATATATTAGTCAATAATGCTTAATAACTGAGATCTAGTCTCCTTATACAAAATACAAGAGAACCCGGGAAGGGTTTCTTGTCAAACATTCTGCATACAAATGTGATCTTCAAAACATTACTCAATCACAACTGCAACACTAAAGAATAAGAGTGTATAAGGCTGAAATATGGTTTGATGTGATTTATATCCCTCAAGGGCTTCCTCCCATTAAAGGATGGACCTTTCAATCACAATAAAACACTGGAATGGAGCCACTAGACCATCCTCTGAAGCTGCCCCCAAAAATAATGCATTCCCTAGCTAGAACAGCACTGGGAATGTTGGGGAAATGAGTGGTATACTACTACAGATCTGAAATTATCTCTAGACCTCTCCAAACAGATCTCTCAAGTGAAGGAAACCTTCCTCCAATGAGAAACTAGCTCAGAAAGAGGAATTCCAATCCCTTCCACTGCTGCACCCTGCAACACTGCACAATAACCTGTAGAACTTGCACTGATGAGGTAGGCTGAAGCTTGGCCTGAAACCTGATGTGTAAAATTAATGAAAACTCTCCCAAGATGCTCCTCAAGGAAAGAGGTGGGATCCCCGCTCGAGAACACCCGGTGCTAAACAACACTGCTACTCTGCTAAACAGCAAGAGGAAGCAAAAAGTCTGAGTAGAAAAAATAATAATCTCCAAACATGATCAATAATTCTGTCATCCTCTTCTTAAATAAAATATGAGTTTTCTTGCCCTTGGCCCCACTCAATTAGGTCATCCCTATTAAAAGATTCATCCCTTTCCAAAACTGCATTATTCCTCCTTTGATTCCTGCTCCTCCACAACTGCGTTCTTGACTTAGTCAAAGTGGACTGAATCAACCTGATATTATCCCTGTTCACACATGGAGGTGTTTTATTAAGCTGCAAGGAGTGTCTCCTTTCACACTTGAGGCTTTTTAATTCCTCCTTAGGAGACTTATGGGCTTTTCTACCCATTTATTCACCGGCTAGAGATACTGCCAACTCTAATGTTCCATTTAGCTTTGAGGCTAAAATTTGGGAACATTACAGTTCTCCCCTCAAAAATATTTGCTTGTCCTCAAGAAAATTTATAGGGAGAGAAAATTTTCTCCCCTCATCCTCTTGTGGCCTCCCATCAATGGCCTCCATCACTGCATCAAGATAATCTGCAATAAAACTGCCATCCAATGTTTCCTCCCAAGTGTGCAATACCCAATGGCCCCCATCAATCAAAGGTGGAAAGTGTGAATGGAAACCTACTTGTTGTCCCATGGCCTCCACAAAGTAGGTGTGATGATGAACATGGTGAATGAGTGACTCCCTCACTCATGCTATCATCCAAATGAAATGAGCCATCCTAGGTAGCTCATCAAAAGAATCATCAACCCCGGATTTATACAATGTGTTGGGGCTGCATCGAGAGATTGGATTCTTCCATCCAAATGGTTTCTCTCTCCATTTATGGTAGACATGGGGCTGCCTCTGTCCTTGGGCTGAAATAACATGTCCTCCAAGAGTGGCCCAAGTTCCCCCATCAAACAATTCAGCCATGAAGTTCCTCCTCAAGTTCTTCAAGTGGTTACTCCCACAAGAAGGGAAAAAATGTGATGTGGAAATCATGGTTTGCCCATGGTACCTCATGAAATGTACAACATGTAAAGTGGGGAGAATCATGCTCCCAATTGGCATCTCTACTACCTCCAGCACTCTCCAAACAATGCCTCCCATAACTATAAAAATATCAGCAGTGAATGGAAGCAAAATGCAATAAGAACAAGCTGTCATATGACAACCGGAGAGTGGTTCATAGTTCCACGAATGGAACCAGCGAAGTGCATCATTTTCTTACATCAAAATAATAAATAAAAAGTGCTTCACCAACCACTTGTTTGCTACCAAAGTCATCTCATAAGATGAAAACATGAAGTTACAATATGGTGTCAATGGTGTACACCAAGAATCATGTGGCTTCCCCCACAAACCACCAAAAAGATAGCCAAAATCAATGCTACAAGTACCTGCAAGTACATCATCATACAATATGCAAGACGAGATAATTCTTCTTGATACATCATGCTGCTCAAACAAGGAAAATAAGTACAACACAAAATGTGAAATTATACCTCCTCCATCATGTACTTGAGACCTTGAGCTGAACTGGCTCAACTGGAATCTTTCCCTCACCTCCAATGAGTAGGGAAGTGGTTGTGACCTCCTATCTATCACCATCTGGATTATGCATCTCTCCAAATGCTAAAATATGTCATGTTGGATGCCCTCCCAAGTGAACCCATCTGCCAAAGAAAGATATGCATCATAATGCATGGAAAGGAAGACCTCATGTGCTGCAAGTAGCAACTTCTCCTTGAGACTAGAAGCTCTAGTCAAGAAGACTCTGCCATGTGAATAGATGACCAAATCATCCACCATATACTCATCATCTCTATCCGGTTCATCAAGAATCATGCATGCACCAAGATCCTTGGAGTACTCTACTAAGAGCTGAGATCTCCAATAAGGATCAATCCTCCTAAGAGACAGCATTGGGGCCTGGTGATCTGGCATGTGAAGCTCTCCTCATGCTGTTGCCTGCTACTTTGACATCCCCCATGCCAAATTATTCCTCCAAACTCTTCACCTCTCCAAACTCCAAGAGTGTTGAACCCAAAGACAAGATGTCTCTCATCAACTCTAGATCAGGTGGAGTGCCTCCATGTAGTGAGACATCAATGTCAAGAGTGGACTGTACATATGGTTGGGCAACCTTGCCCTTTTCCTTACAGCATAAATCAGTCTGCCCCTCCCTTGCATTATCTTTTTGAAATATAGAAGGGTGTGTGCCTCTCATCAAGTGATGTTGCTCTTCCTTCCTACCTCCCCCTTCCAGCTACAATGCTTCACAATCATGCTTCCCACTGATTGTGCTTGGACCTCCATGTATGAGATCCTGGGGAACTTCTTGCAAGGATACAAGAATCCCTCCTGTCGAAGCATGTGCTCCTCCTCCCTCTGCATGAGGTACTGGATGTGCTCTAGATGTGACAAAAATTTTTCCATCTTCTTCATCAATGTGTATAGGAAACATCTCATGTGTATAGGAAACATCTCAACAATTGGATCCTTTTGTGAAAAGGTGATCCCCACACCTTCCTGTTTAGGAATATAAACTAGAGGTCTTGTATCCAACAATGTGTAATGCAAGATGTCAACTTCTCCCATGGTTTTCCAAAGTGGATTTTCCTCCATCAAATGCAAGGGGTTTGTTCTTTCAAGTTATTCTTGCTCATGTGTCTTAGGAAGTTTCCCATCAAACCTTCCCATTAATGTTTCAATTAATCTTGCATAAGAGGAAGTGTTTTCATTTTTCAAAGAACAAGATTAAAAAATCCACCATGCATGGTCCTTACCTCTAAGATGCAACGCTGCAATTTTGATGGCTTCATCTTCATAAATGTGGTGTTGCTAAAAATAGGAGTCTAGCTCCTTCACCCAAGCTCTAGCTGAACATGTAGGTGAGCCTCCAAAAGTAGATAGAAGAAATATATCTGTAGTCTGTTGCTTGCTCTCCTCCCCCTGGATCTTGAAAAACTCTTGGAAATTGGTATGATCTCTAAAACTCTCAGTTTGAGATTCATACTCCTGCAACAAATCAATAAGAGTCCTCCTCTCAGGCATTCTCCCTTCTTTCATCCATCTCAATATAGATCTGGGCACTTGACTGCGCTGTGTATCATGGTGTGTAGCTGCATGCTCACACCCATCATGTGAAAATCTAGATTCAGCTCTAGATTTAACTTCCTTTGGAGATCCCATCTCCATTCTCATTTTCTTCAGCTCTCCTTGAAAGATTTGCATAGATTTTGGAAGAAGCTTTGTAAGCCTGTCTTCCTTTCTCCCTTCACATACGAAAGCCTTCTTTTTTCCGTCCATCTCTCTTGAAATTTTAATGGCCTAAGATCCATAGGCTGAGCCAAGATTGAAGCTCTGATACCACTGTAATATCCCAAAATAGGGAAAATAAGCAATATTGGGAATATCTTAAAATATTCCAAAATTGGACTGCTCAGCAATGCATTCACAGAAAAACGCATTTTCAGAAATGTAAGCAATAGAAATAAAAATTATCACTTGGATCCATTAGATGCATCCATCTATCATCTAATTCCAAGAGGATATCAGAAATAAATGAAACTAGGTGAGGTAAACAGACCTCCCACACTAGTGTAGCTGAAAATGACCAAAAACCATAGACACTGCTACTCAGAAATAATGCACCAAAGGGACTGCGCAATATTATGAGGGTTTCAACTCAGAAAATAAGAGAACAAGTATATATACTCATATATTAGTCAATAATGCTTAAGAACTGAGATCTAGTCTCCTTATACAAAATACAAGAGAACCCGGGAAGGGTTTCTTGTCAAACACTCTACATACAAATGTGATCTTTAAAAAATTAATGAATCACCACTGAAACACTGAAGCATAAGAGTGTAGAAGGCTGAAATATTTCTGATCTGATGTAGATCCCTTAAGGAATTCCTCCCATGAAAGTATTGACCTTTCAATCACAATAAAACACTGCAACTGAGCCACTAGACCATCCTCTGAAGCTGCCTCCAAAAATAACGCATTCCCTAGCTGGAACAGCACTAGGAATGTTGGGGAAATGAGTGGTATACTACCAAAGATCTGAAATGAGCTCTAGACCTCTCCAAACAGGTCTCTCAAGTGAAGGAAACCTTCCTCCAATGAGAAACTAGCTCAGAAAGAGGGATTCCAATCCCTTCCAATGCTGCACCCTACAACACTACACAATAACCTGCAGAAACTACACTGATGAGGTAGGCTAAAGCTTGGCTTGAAAACCTAATGTGGAAAATGAATGCAAAATCTCCCAAGAGGCTCCTCAAGGAAAGAGGTGGGATCCTCGCTCGGGAACACCCAGTGCTAAACAACATTGCTACTCTGCTAAACAACAAGAGGAAGCAAAAAGTCTGAGAAGACAAAATAATAATCTCCAAACATGATCAATAATGCTGCCATCCTCTTCCTTAAATAAAATATGAGTTTTCCTACCCTTGGCCCCACTCAATTAGGTCATCCCTATCAAAATATTCATCCCCTTCCAAAATTGCGTTATTCCTCCTTTGATTCATGCTCCTCCACAACTGCGTTGTTGACTTAGTCAAAGTGGACTGAATCAACTTGATATTATCCCTGTTCACACATGGAGGTGTTTTATTAAGCTGCAGGAGTGTCTCCTTTCACACTTGAGGTGTTTTTATTCCTCCTTAGGAGACTTATGGGCTTTTCTACCCATTTATTCACCGGCTAGAGATACTACCAACTCTAATGTTCCATTTAGATGTGAGGCTAAAATTTGGAAACATTACACAATTACAGTCATTAATCAACTATCCTTCTTTGCCTCTACTTTGCAGGTAACTAGAATCGTTTCTTTCATTCACATACCCAACTAGAACTTCAGAACATTGGTGTAGGAATCTTAAATGATTCCACCCTCATGGGAACCTTTGCATTACCACCTCCCATGACGTCAACATAAATTTCAAGTATAGAGACCTACTACATGATCTCTTCCACTCTATCTAGATTAAGGGAGAGTACGGGTGATTCTGATATTTCTACGTTGGATGAGTTTCTGCCGCCCAGCCCTATTGAGCAGGCATGGCAATCAATCTATCTGGCTTGGGCGTAAAATCCAAAATCAGCATCACCGAGTGTTTAGGTTGATCATTCCTTAGATTTTGGTACTCCATCTGATCCATTTTCCTCAATGTTCTTGATAGATGAGAATATTTTGGAAGCCATGATGTTAGAGGGAGAACCATGGGAAGATTATCATCATCATTCCCATCTTCCTGATTATGAATAAAATAATATTAGTGAACTATATCACCCATCCATCAAAAATTTATTTTCGAATTCTTTTCCAATTAATGCAATCGATTCCGAGCGAAATCTGTCAAATATTGAAGAAATGATTTCTATCGATATTTAGACCAAACTCGACATTGTAGATAATATTCATGTCGGTGTATCTTGTTCTCCATCCGAACTAGAATCATATCGATGTCTCTTTCATGAATTTCGTGACGTATTTGCTTGGTCTTATGAGGAAATGCCAAGCATAGATACTAGTATAGTTGAACACACTATTAATATGTAACTTGATGTCAAACCGGTGCGTCAACAACTTCGTCCTGTTCATCCGAAGAAAGTCGTTGCCATCAAAACAGAAGTTGAAAAACTTTTGCATGCTGGTTTCATATACCCTGTTCCGCTAACTGAGTGGGTTTCCAATATTGTTCTTGTCATGAAAAATCAAGGAACCATTAGAGTGTGCGTCGATTATCGGGATGTCAATCTTGCTTGTCCAAAAGACAACTATCATGCTCCATTTATCGACCAGATTATTGACGATTGTGCTAGATGTGAAATATTTTTGTTCATGGATGGATTTTCTGGCTATAATCAAATCAATATACGCCCAGATGATCAACATAAGATATCATTCATCTGTCCCTAGGGCACATTCGCTTATAGGAAACTTCCGTTTGGTTTAAAGAACGCTGGGGAAACTTTTCAGAGAGCAATGGATTATGCTTTCAATTACATCAAGCACATTGTTCAACCGTATCTAGATGATTTACCAGCACATTCAGGAAATCAAATTGATCACCCGATGCATTTGAGAGCCATTTTCTTATGCTGTCGACACTACAAAATACACCTCAATCCACATAAATGTGTGTTTTTTGTTGGTTCTGGTCGATTTCTTGGATTCGTAGTCTCAAAAGAAGGAATTTGAATCGACCCTTTGAAGGTTCAAGCTATTCTTGATTTTCCTGCACCATCAAACTTACTTCAGATACAAAAACTTCAAGGAAAGGCTAACTTCCTAAGGAGTTTCATTCCAAACTACACTGAAATTGCTAAAGGATTTACTCGACTATTGAAAAAAGGGGTTCCCTTCCATTGGGACCAAGTTGCACAAGCTTCTTTTGATGATGTCAAGGAAACTCTTGTCCAAGCATCATTAATGTATCCCCCTAATTATCAAAATGATTATTTCCTATATATCTCCGTGGCCGAAACGACCATTGCTATCGTATTGGTCCAAGTAGAAGATGAAATTGAACATCTAATCTATTATTCGAGTCGTAATATTAATGATACGGAAGTTAAGTATTCATACGTAGAAAATCTTTCCTTGGTAGTTTTTCAAGCTATCCAAAGATTTCGCCATTACATCCTGCTCCGAATAAAAACAATAGTTTCATATTGCAACCCCATGACTTATATATTATCACGTCAATTTCTTGGGGGGGGGGAATATTCAAAATGGATTGTCATTTTGCAGGAATTTGATTTGGTATTCATCAAATCCAAGTCAAAGAAGTCTTTAGTTTTGGCTAAGCTTCTATGTGACCTTCCCTTTGATAGTACTACAACTACGTTGGAACCATTAATTCCTGACGAGTCTTTGTTTTTGATCGGATCATCTGATCCTTGGTATGGGGATTTCATCATTTATCTCCAAACCCAAAATTTTCGACCTAATACCTCTTTCTATAAACAACGACGTATTCGATACCAAGCAAGATTATCTGATCATCGGCGATACACTTTATCGTCGTGGTGTCGATACCATTTTAAGGAGGTGCCTCACTCATGAGGAGGCCGAAAAAGTGTTAAATGATTGTCATGCTGGGCCTTGTGGTGGACACTTATCTGGATATGCTACCACACAGAAGATACTCCCCGCCAGTTACTTTTGGCCTACTCTTTTTCAAGACTGCATCCTTGTGGTCAGAAGTTGTCATGCGTGCCAGATTTTTGATCGTAAGATCCGCAAATCGCCAGTGCCAATGCATCTTTGTTGTCTCTGCTGGACCATTTACGAAATGGGGTATTGACTTCATGACATGTAACCCTCGTTCATCTAGGGGGCATGGTTATATTATTGTCGACCATTTTACCAAATGGGCCAATGTGATGCCTACATTCAACAACACAGGATAGACACCCGCATTGTTTTTATTTAACCATGTTATTTCACAGTTTGGGGTCCCGCAGGCTATAGTTGCAAATCATGGGAAGCATTTTTGCAACCACATGATGTCTGAATTAACTGCCAAGTTAGGATTGTCACATGATAATTCTACTCCTTATTATCCACAATCAAATGGAAAAGTTGAGGCTATTAACAAAATTCTTAAATGAATGCTTCAATGAATGATAGGAGTTCATAAAAGAAACTTTCATTTAATCCTGTACTCCGCCTTATGGGCGTATAGAACTTCTATGAGAAACGCGACCGGATTTACTCCTTTTCAATTGGTGTATGGCATGAAAGCTATCTTACCAATCCAATGCGAAATATCATCGTTAAAACTCACAATAGACTTATTACCTGACACCTCAGAAGAAGAATCACGTCTCCTTAACCTCATCCATCCTGATGAAACACGTCGTGAAGCCCAATTGGCCAACAAAGTGCATAAGAGATGTATAAAAGCGCAATACGACAAAAATGTCCAGCCTTGCATCTTCTTCGAGGGTGACTTGGTCCTTCTTTACGATCAATAAGCTGATGTAATAGGTATAGGGAAATTTGAGCCATTATGGCATGGCCCCTATATTTTCAAAAGAGTTATTGCTAAGGGTGTCTATTGTTAAGTAGGTAAATCCTCTCTGTGGACAGAGATGAACCCTCTAGCCCTAGAGTGGGTCTATAAATAAAGGGACATGTTAAAGTGTTTCTTCCTAATTATTGAATGAACAAAGGACATGGTAGATTGACCTACCTGGAGTCCAATGCTATCGTCGTTGCTGTAGTGGTGGTGGCCTCTCGCTTCCGCCTCGGCAAGTCACAATCCTTCCACCATTACGCTTGGATACCCGCACATAGAACAAGAAACAATAATAGCATACAAGATAACAACATTTCATTCATAAATATTAGCCAGTAAAATAGGGCTAAACATATTGCATTAAACAAACGTCGCAACACAAAATTGGAACCAAATAGTAGTCATGTATATAAATGAATAGAAGGAAGAGTTACAACCAATTCTTTGACGTCGCAGTCTCCTCCAGTGGGGTTCAGGCGAAGCACGTCTTAGATGCTCGTCAGGGAATTTGGACGGGATGAAGGCATGGACTCAAGCTCTCTCAGAAGGCATGGACTCAAGCTTCCTCAACATAATTCCTTCCTATTCTATCTTCTCTAGTCATTCAGCTATAGTATGTTTAATTCTCCAAGTTCAGCTAGCTTGTTCTAAGATAGATAGCTTCTTTTATAGAGGAAAAGGAGGAGGTTAGGATCCCTACAAAGGTGGGAGGGAGGCCTATCCTTTAGGGAGTTCCCATAAGAGGTGGAAACCATAAACCTAAAGGAGGTAGTCTATGGTTTATCAGTTCAACCACTCCCAATGACTCATCCTCTAGGTGGTTGGAGTGGAATCTCCACCTCTATTTTTAAAAAACATTCCATAAACATCTTGGCACAGGTGGAAAACTGGGACAGAGCACCAGCTGGCGGGGGCCTAGTGTTAATATTCCTCTTTGGCCCGAGGGCATAACTAACTACCCATGCCAAGGTAAAACCAAGGGTTTTTGAGTCTCTTCTCAGGGAATTCTCAACAGAAGGAATGTTACTCTCATGTAAAGGTACACAATGATGGTCTTTGCAACGCATGAAACTGCTTATTGATCACATAAATGACCCTCCAATGGGTGAGATGGGGATTGCAGGGACAATGATCAAAATGTTGTGTAACAGATTCCCCCTAAAGCATGAGGTTCGAGGGAGATGGAGGGGCGAAATGCTTTATGAGAATGAGTTCAAACCAAACACTGCTGTCAGAAAACCTACAATTATGAATACAAATAACATCTCTGATACATGAACATGTGGTATGGGCGCAGCCATCCATAATAGAGTATATATAAAAACTGAGATTTGAGGTATGGACGCAACCATCCAACAGCAAGTATCAACAAATAGACTCAGGTATGGTCGCCACCATATGATCAAAAATGCAATAAGTCATGATAATCCACCAAAATCCACAGCCTAGATTTTATCAAACAAAATCCAGGGTCTTGCACTCCATCTTGACCAGAAGAAGTACAAATTCAAGCATGCGAATATATGAGCTAAAGTCGAACATGCAAGAAAATCACCTAATTACCAGCCAATGATGAAATTTCTTAACAAGCATGAGAGAAACCACCAATAATGACAATGGATGTCAAGGTACAACTGGTACAATCTGTTGGGTATGTGTTATATTCTTTCCACGACTAGCCCCATGCGCTGTACATTGCATCGGGCGCAGCAGGGGGGTCACAAGGGGGGAGGCAGCCCCCACTGTTGGGGTCCGGAGCAGCGCCCCGGCAAAAAAAAAAATTGGTGTACAGACCCACCCATGTTTTATGCATGATTTTGCACATGGTTTTTGGGTACGATGGTTTTCGTCCCCTGGTATTTTGTATATCTGGTCAAGGGAAATACGGTTATGTTCTAATCCAGGGTTAATGGATTTGGGTTTATGTATGCTTCAGCATGTATATATATGTGTTGTAACACTAAAAAAAATATAATTAAAAATCAAGTTGGTCATCCCGATTTGGGATCCAGGGGAAAATCTATGTGTTTATCTGTTTTATGTTTTATGCTCTTGCTATTGTTTATTTTCTGTTATAAGATTCATGTGTAGATAATTTCTATTCAGAGTTAAAACCTACATTTGGTATCAGAGCTGTTTCGGCTGCAAGGGGACGCCTTTTCTGCTGAGGGTTTTTTGGTCGGGCCTGAGGTAGACCCTGTTCAGTGGGAGATATGCGGGATCGATTCTTGTGGTGAAAGAATATGGCGAGCGGCGGAAAGATAGAGATCGAGAAATTTAATGGTCAGTGTTTTGAGTTATGGAAGCTCAAGATGGAGGATCTACTGGTGGATAAAGATCAGTGGATCACGGTAGATCCAGGTACTAAACCAACGGCAATGTCAGATGAAGACTAGAAGAAACTGGATCGGAAGGCTAAGAGCACAATACGGTTGTGTGTGTCAGATTCAGTATTGTTGAATGTATCTGGGGAAGCTACGACGAAGAATTTGTGGGAAAAACTTGGGACTTTGTACCAATCTAAGTCTCTGGTGAATAATTTGTTCCTGCGGAAAAAGTTGTATAACCTGAGGATGAAGGATGGAGACTCGGTGACAGAGCATCTGAACGCCTTCAATACTGTGGTAAGTCAGTTTTCATCTGTTGATATTAAAATCTCAGATGAAGATAAGTGCATCAGTTTGTTGTGTTCTCTACCAGACTCGTGGGATAGTCTGGTTATTTCAATAGGTAGCAATACAACTACCTTGAATTTTGATGACATTGTCTCAGCCTTGCTGTCGGAGGAAATGAGACGGAGAAATATGGAGGGTCAGAATGGAGATGCCTTGTCTGTACGAGGAAGGTCCCAGAACAGAAACAAGAATAAGGTTTCGAGTGGGAGATCTAAATCTAGAGGGAGATCTAAATCTCCTGGAAAGTTTGTAAAGGTGTGCTGGAAATGCGGAAAGGAAGGGCATTACAAAAAGGACTGCAGATCTAAAGCTCCTGAGAAAGGAAAGGGATCTGATGATGCTCCTTCTGCAGAGGCAAAAACCACCTCGGATGAAGGTGGGGATGTGTGTTTGGCTTCTTCTTCAAATACACATGTAGATCATGAGTCATGGTTGATTGACTCAGGTGCATCCTTTCACTTCACTCCCCATAGGGAGTGGTTCTGCGAGTATGAGAAATATGATGGTGATGTCTTCCTAGGGGATGATAGGAAGGCCAAAATCATCGGATGTGGAAAGGTCAAGCTGAAGCTGCAAGGTGGAAGGATTAGAACACTTCCTGGTGTTCTGCATATTCCTGCATTGGCCAGAAATCTGATTTCTGTAAGCAAGATGGATGATGCAGGTGTAAAAACAGTGTTCGAGAAAGATGCTTGCAAGATGGTTCGGGGAGCACTGGTATTAATGCGGGGAGTTCGGACTGGAACTTTGTACAAGCTACAAGGTAGTACTGTTATTGATGGGTGTAACAGTTCTGTGGTTCCTGAAAGTGGGACGGAAAGCCTAGCTGTCTCTGGAGAAAATACCATGCTATGGCATCAAAGGCTTGGACATATTGGAGAGAAAGGCCTTCGGATACTGCATAGAGATGGTATGGTAGAAGGTATGTCTAATTGTTCTCTGGATTTCGATTTCTGTGAACATTGTGTATATGGGAAGCATAATCGGGTGAGTTTTCCTTCTGGTGCTAAGAGGGCAAACAAGATATTAGAACTTGTGCACAGTGATGTGTTTGGGCCTGTGTCAGTTCCATCACTGGGAAAGTCTGTGTACTATTTTTCATTCATAGATGACTTCTCAAGGAATACATGGATATATTTCTTGAGGAAGAAATCTAAAGTCTTTGACAAATTTAAAGAATTTAAGGCTCTGGTGGAAAACCAGACAGAGAAGAAGATAAAGGCGTTGAGGACAGATAATGGTGGGGAGTTCTGCAAGAAGGAATTTGAAGAGTTCTGTAATAAGTGTGGTATAGCACGGCAGAAGACTACTCCATACACACCTCAGCAAAATGGAGTTGCAGAAAGAATGAACAGAACACTGATGGAAAAGGCAAGAAGCATGCTCAGTGGTATCGGGTTAGGACAAGAATTCTGGGCAGAGGCAGTGGAGACTGCATGTTACTTAGTTAACAGATCACCTTCATCGGCGTTGGAGGATAAGACTCCACATGAGGTATGGACTGGTAAGAAACCCTCTCTTTCACATCTAAGGGTATTTGGATGTGATGCATATGTACATGTTCCAAAGGAGAAAAGGACCAAGTTGGATAATAAATCTGAAAGGTGAATCTTTATTGGGTATAAGGATGGTTTAAAGGGTTACAAGCTTTGGAACCTAGAAACAAGGAAGGTTGTGTACAGCCGAGATGTGGTGTTTAGAGAGGTGAAAGATGTTGTTACACATGAAGTCCTACCAAAGGAACCTGAGAAGATAGAGTTTGAGCTAAAGGATAATGAATCAGACTCTACAACAGAAGAAGACTTAGAAGAGGAAGAGCCACAAACTCCAGCTGTGAGAAGATCAACTCGGGAAAGAAGGCAACGAAAAAGGTATAGTCCATCTGCTTTTTGTTTAGGTTTTGCCTTAACTATATCTGATGATGATCCCAGAACTGTCAGGGAGGCAATAGATTTAGAGGATGGAAAAATCTGGAAGGAGGCCATGGTTGATGAAATGGCATCCTTGCACAAAAATGAGGCATGGGATCTGGTGGATTTGCCGGCTGGAAGGAAGCCCCTCGGGAGAAAATGGGTGTTTAAAAATAAGATGAATGTAGAAGGCAAGGTGGAGAAATACAAATCTCGGTTGGTAGCAAAAGGTTATTCCCAGGTGTCGGGAATTGATTTTGGTGATATTTTTTTCTCCTGTTGCCAAAGTTACTTCTATTAGATTACTTTTATCTGTTGCTGCTGCATTTGATTTTGAGATAGAACAGATGGATGTGAAGACAACATTTCTTCACGGGGATCTAGAAGAGGAGATCTACATGAAGAAACCCGAAGGCTTTATGGTGAAGGGTAAGAAAGAACTGGTATGCAGGTTGAAGAAGTCTCTGTATGGGTTAAAACAGTCACCAAGGATGTGGTATCAGAAATTTGATACCTATATATGGGGACTTGGCTTCACCAGAAGCAAGGAGGATCACTGTGTTTATTTTAAATTAATTGGTGACTATGTTATTTATTTGGTCTTGTATGTGGATGATATGTTGTTGATTGGAAATGACAAAGAAATTATCCAAGATTTGAAGACCCAACTGTTCTCCAAATTCGACATGAAGGATCTTGGTGCTGCAAACTATATTTTTGGCATGGAAATTAAGAGAGATCGAGCAAAGAGGAAGCTCTGGTTAAACCAGAGGAAGTATGTCGAGACTATATTACAGAGGTTCAATATGCAGGATAGTAAACCGGTGAGTGTTCCTATTCCTGTAGGTGTAAAGCTATCTGCTGAACAGTGTCCCAAGACACAAGAAGAAGAGGAGGATATGTCCCGTGTTCCATATGCAAGTGCAGTGGGTAGCCTGATGTATGCAATGGTCTGTACTAGACCAGACATTGCACATGCAGTGGGAGTATTGAGAAAGTTTATGTCAAACCCAGGGAAGGAGCATTGGACAACAGTGAAGCGGGTTTTCAGATATTTACGTGGCACTAGTGATTATGGCTTGTGCTACCAGGGAAGACCAAGATTGGAAATAATGTTGGACATTCATGGTTTTGTTGATGCAGACTGGGCTGGAGATCTGGACCAAAGAAGATCTACAAGTGGGTATGTGTTTAGCCTATTTGGAGGCGCAGTCAGTTGGATGAGTAAAAGACAGTCTGTACTGGCTCTTTCAACTACAGAGGCAGAATACATAGCAGCCACTCATGCAAGCAAGGAAGCAGTTTGGTTGCAAATATTGTGTTCAAGTATGGGGTTGGTACAGCAAGCTATAAGGATAGACTGTGATAGCCAAAGTGCAATTTTCTTAGCTAAGAACCCTGCTTACCATTCAAATACAAAGCACATTGATTTTCAATATCACTTTGTTAGAGATATGGTTGAGGCTAAAAGGGTGTTGCTGGTAAAGGTGGACACTTTGAAGAATATTGCAGATGCATTGACGAAGTCTGTGAGCACTCAGAAGTTCTCTTGGTGTAGAGAAACAATGGGTGTTGAAGAATTGGCCCAATGACTAAGCTCTCTTGTGGCCCCCTATGGAAAGAAAACAACAAGTGGGAGAATGTTTGGTATGTGTTATATTATTTCCACAACTAGCCCCACACGTTATACGTTACATCGGGCACAGCAGGGGGGTCACAAGGGGGGAGGCAGCCCCCACTGTTGGGGTTCGGGGCAGCGCCCTGGTGAAAATTGTTTTGGTGTGCGGACCCACTCATAGGCGGACCCACCCATGTTTTGTGCATGAGTTTGCACATGGTTTTGGGGTACGATGGTTTTCGGCCCCTAGTATTTTGTAGATCCGGTCAAGGGAACTACGGTTATGTTCTAATCCAGGGTTAATGGATTGGGTTTTATGTATGCTTCGGCATGTATATATATTTGTTTTAACACTAAAAGGAATATAATGAAAAATCAAGCTGGTCGTCCCGATTTGGGATCCGGGGGAAAATCTCTGTGTTTATCTATTTTATGTTTTATTCTCTCGCTATTATTTATTTCCTGTTATAAGATTCGTGTGTAGATAATTTCTGTTCAGGGTTAAAACCTACACAATCCATGGAATGTGAACAGTGAACTGGCATCGAGCATCCGCATAATCACTCGATCCAAGGCTAATGATGTGGACCTTGCGTCGAATGCGAAAAACCTGCCATTAAAGCATGCAGGCTGCAAGGTACCAGAATAGAGTCTCTTGATCAAATTCCTGGATAATGAGCTGAAGTCGACAGGAAGTGACCTGATCGAAGGTGGGCCATAATGTTTCCCACATCATCGATACGAGACAGAGGAACATGATAGTAGTGAAACAGAACCAACAGAGAATCAGAGGGAGGTTGAAAACTGTAGAGGAAAACTTCTCTTGAACATATCAGTAGCACAACACTGGATTTGGCAGTATTTGACATCAAAGGATTTGAGGTCATGATGATGTGGCAAAGAGTAGATGAGAGTTCAAAAGAGATTACCCAAACCCATGGAGGAAAAAATGATGAAATGAGATGTCCCCAACCCGACACGAATGTAGACAAGTGCCATGTTCAAGAGCGACATACTGCCAACATAACTAAAAATTGGTTCCATTTTCCCCCACCATTTGTAATATTCCTAATTAGCCCAAGCTAATAGGAATATTCAATTTTGTTTTTATTTTCTTGTTTAAGAATAAAAATGTAAAGCAGGAAAAAATAAACTCCTTAAGCAGCAAAATAAATCAATTCCCATGTGAACAAGGCTAAATCTGGGTTGCCTTAATAAAATTTCCTCAAGTGTGAAAAGGGATTGTGGAATTTGACTGGGTCAACAGGACCAAATCTACAGCACTATCTAGATGCAATGAACCTAGAGGGACAACGCAGTTCTAGTTGGAGGGTTTCAATGTGAAAGGAGCTAAACCTTTTGAGATGGTTTAGGGTTTGTAAAGCTTTCATCCTATAAATGAAAGAGGAGAGCAGCATGAGAAGGTTTTTGATCATATTGTATTGGAATGATTTGTCTATTTAGACACTCCTCATTCTCTAGCTGTTTAGCTGAGAATTGTGCTACGTAGCACAAGGATCTCCTGTTTAGGAATCCTCCTCTTTCCTTGAGAGGCCTCTTGGAAGAGTCGTGCTATTCTTGGTCCACTATCAGGCATTTGGCCAAGCTTCTTCTTCCAACTAAAATTCAGATCCTGTTGAGGGTTTGGTTGTCCTTGTGAGCAGCAGCAAGTGGGAGGCTAGATCTGCTTAGATCTAGACTATACTAGTGCCTCTTCTTAGTGAGTGTGTATTTTAACCTCCTAGAAGAGTGCATTGGCATATTGAGCTTCAGATCTTCATCTTGGCATCAGGCCAACCTGAGCTCCAAGCCTACAACGTAGTTTTAACCCCAGATCTGTGTTATTTTGCAAGAGGAGATTTGCAGGGTGTTTGGCAACTATTTGGAGGAGAGATCTCTGGTGTAGAGGAATATTTCTCTCACTATGGCGATCCATGGATTAGCCAACTAATCCATGTATGTTTCAGATTTTTTTTAGTCACTACTACATTTGCTTCATAAATTCTGAATCATTCTACAGATCTACTCATGTACATTCATGATTTGTTGAAAACCCCAAGGGGTATGTAAAATAGAGACAGTCTAGTGTACATATATGATATAGATCTAATATTTTGTACACAGATCTATCCTAGATTTGATTTTTAACCTACAACTACTATTTATTCATAAAAATAATGTTGTCATGGCTTTTTACTGAAATACATTTGTTGCAGCACCCCTTTAGAGGGTTTTTCCCCATAAAGTCTCTTTATTTCTCATGTACATTGATTGGAATTTACTGTAAATCTGATTCATCATTGTATAAGTTATTTTCAAGCTATCATATTGGCTTACTACTACTTCTATCTAGAAATATGTTATTTTCTGGGCAGTGTTCTTTATATTGTTGCAGTCCCTTCATTGGGCAATTTCTCAAGACAACTAGGTGTGGGAGATCTATTTAACCCACCTAGAAGGATTTATTTTTTATACCCTCTTGGATTTAGGACTTAGATTCTTAGATATAAGGGATACAAGGGCTGATTTCAAGAGTTGTAGTAGCCATTCCTGAAAAATGCATTTTTCGGGCATGCCTTGCTAGCAGTCCCGATTTTGGGATATTACACCATTTCTGGTGAGTACCCCAATTATTTTTTAAAACAAGCTTGAAGGGGATAGGATATTCTTGTGTTGTAAGTTTTTCCTTCGCAAAAATCCAACTTAGTATATTTTATGAGCCCTAGGAAGGAGGAACTCAAGTAATGTCATGACGACGAAATCCAATATCATCAAGGTTTAACGAGTCTGACAAAGGGAGAACTCTACATCTTTTCATGTTTAGAGAGTTTGAAAATAAGGCAGAAAATAAAACTCCATCATGGCCCTTTTTTTAAATAGTCTCTCAGATCTGAAAAGGTAGAAAACAATATCTGAAAGAACCTCTTAGTCGCGATAGGCTAAGTTATTCCTTTTTCGTAAATAATATATCCTAGCCCGATAAAGGGGTAAATGTATACTGAGTAGATATTGCTTCATAGCCATTTAATGAGTTAGAAATGACAAGAGTCTCGGAAATCTTTTCAAATTTAGAGAGTCAGAAAAGAGCTAAAATATGACTCCAGTAGTGACTTTTTTGTGTTTTTATCGAGTTTGAAAAAGTATAAAATTTAACTTGTTACTCCATCACTAGGTCTTGAAAACCGGTTGTTGCACAAGAGACACATGTAAAACCAATTTTTCGAAAATAATATAATAAAATATTGAAAAACGTGTCTTAAAACCTAATTAGGGTTGTAAAAAGTTATAAAATGACAAAAATGGTAAAAATAATTACTTTTCACTTTTTACCTCTTTTGGAGCAAATAGTTACCCATTTTACTATGTGATTTTTGTTGGAAATACTGAGAGGGGGGTGAATCAATATTTCTTTTCAATTTTTAATTATTTCCAGTTAGATTCTTCATAATTAAAAATAGAGAGGTGTATAATAATGATATTAAGTATTAATCAGAACTTCAATCCCTTTTTTTAATAATAGTATACAATAGATGAGTTAAGGGCACCAACCCTTTTAATGAAACAGGCACCAACCTGTTGCCAAGCACCAACTTGGACTTTGATGAGGCTCTAACCTCTAGGGCTTCGACCCTATCTTCTCAAAGCACCAACCTTGTGTTTAGGGGCACCAACCCCTAGGACACCAATCCTTTAGTCTTATTTTGATAATAAATAAATGGTGTACTTACTTGAATTTCTTCAACAGAATACTGGACTCCAACAACAACTTGAGTTTGACTGTCCAAAGTTCTTCAACTTTCAAACCTCCACTATTTTCTGCTTTTGCCTTAATGATCTCTCACACAGTTGCTTCAAGTTGTTGGACTGTATCTCAGTGCTATCCTTTTAGCCTTAGATCTCCATCAATGGTGAGTTCACCATACTGAAATTTTTCAACATTTTCATACCGAGTTCAATTCACTGCTACCTGTGGTGAACTTTTAGTCCTCTAAACTGACTATCATAACCGAGTTCAATATTGGAGATATTCCTTCACATGTCAACCACAGTCATAAGTCTGAAGGTATAATGATATGAGACACCTTCTTCACGTTGTAGCTATTTCCTCCACAAGACTGCAATGCTGAGATTGTATGTGATTGTAATTTTTGCACCAAGATTAACTCCAATCAGCCCACTGTATTGAGACTCTTATGTCAAGGTCAGAATTTAGGTTTTAGGTTGAAATTATGTGTTATTATAGTCACATATTTGAGTTGTAATTGGCTACAGGACCACCTATATTCTTGCCTCAGGATCGTGCTTATAAAAGACACAGATCTCATCTACCAGGTCCGAGTATTAGTGCTGCAACAAGTCTTAAATAACCAGATCTGAGCCATAAAGAAGTCTTGAGCTGATGCAATAAATTTGACCTTTTAAAATATCACTTCCTTGGTCTCCTCAGATCACGAGTTGTGAACTACCCTTGCTGTGATCTACACTGAATTATCTTCACCGAAAAATTGATGACTCTGAAATGGATGAACGCAGATTTATATATATAGTAGTTTGTCCCTATTAAGAGACACATCCATTGGAAGAAAGGCCAACATTATATGACTACATAGGTCGGCTTGACTGTATATATATATATATATATATATATATATAGGTCGGCTTGAATGTAAATATATTTTTTTTATCTTAAAAATTCAATTTCTCACAAAATAATGGGAGTTTCGGGGCAAGTAATAGCTTATTGGAAAGAGGTAAAAATCCTCTTTAATATGGTCTAGGATTCATTTTGAAAGGATGCCTCCAAGGTGTCTAAATTTATTTTTATTTGTGACTGTTTCATAAAATTTTAGTGCATAAGGTGATTGGGAAAGTAAGAGATCATTAGAGCTTCTTCATCATGGTGTGTCTTCCATGTCATCATATGTCATAGTGAAACATCTATCAATATTCCATTAACAGAGCTCATCAAGAGAGCTTATATTCCATCAATGACAATTATTGACCAACAATCTCCCCTTTTGTCATTGATGGAAATATTATAGAATTCTCTCCCCCTTTGACATCAATGGAAAATGGGGTGCCCAAGTACTCCCCCTGTTATTCTTCTCCCCCTGACATGCTGCTTGATTTAATGTGATGCAAGAGCAATGACCCCCATCTTTTGGCGAAGATACTCAAATGCTTCTCGTGGAAGAGGTTTTGTAAAGATATCCGCAATTTTCTCTTTTGTATTGACGTATTCCAGCCTGATATTGTGTTCAGTAACTTGTTCACGGAGAAAGTGGTATTTGATTGGAATATGTTTGGTTCTTGAGTGCATCACCGGATTCTTTGAAAGACTAATGGCGCTAGTATTGTCACAAAAAAAAGTAATTGGTTGCTTAGTTTCTATTTTGACATCTTTCAAGGCTTCCTTCATCCATAGAATTTGTGTACAACAATCAACAGCAACTATATATTCAGCTTCAGCTGTAGAAAGGGATATAGATGATTGCTTTTTTCTGAGCCAAGATACAAGACAATCTCCCATAAAGAATGCATTTCCACTCGTGCTTTTTCGATCATCCATGCTTCCGGCCCAATCAGCATCAGAATAAGTTGTCACCATAAGAGTTGAACTCTTAGGATACCAAAGACCAAAACCAGTCGTTCCTTTCAAATATCTAAGAATTCTTTTCACAACTGCTAGATGGGATTGTTTAGGACTTGACTGAAATCTTGCTACCATTCCTACTGCTTGCATAATATTTGGTCTTGTAGCAGTTAAGTGTTGTAAATGTTGTCATTTATGGCAAAGGAGATGACAAAGGAGGAGCACCTGAAACATCAGCCAAGGAGTAGAGGAAGCAAAAAGAGAGGCAGCAGAGGCAGCATAGAAGGAACAAAGGCAGCAGGAGATAGATGAGGTGGTGCTGCAGAGAAGTGAGGACAGTAGAAGGGGGGCATTTAATAGCAGAACTAGAGAGACAGAGCAGTGAATATTGGAAGGGCCTGAACGAGCTTAATACAGGGGTTTAATACAGTTTGCAGATGAATTATTGAGTAATTATTCATTAATTGAGTTTGTATGGCATAGAGTTTGATTGAAGACTACAACCCTGTGGTAAGATATAATATGTGTGAAAGGAAGGTCGATCCAAAGGGACATCATTCCACAGAAGCGCCGAAAAAGTTCGAATGAAATTGGTTGAACATAATGTGGGTTTGAATTTCCTTCAGTATGTAAGGGCGAGAATCTGAGATTGAGGAATTCGTAAGAGTTGTGAGGTTTGGGGATAGCTCCTTGAGATATCATTGTAGATATCGTATGGAGGACTGACGAATGGGCTCGATGGGCGATCAAATGGTGGAGTGATAAGGTGAGCCAAGAATAAAACAAAATAGAAAGGAAACCTCATGAATGATGTGGACCAGAAGTAATTCAAGAGAAGAGTCGTGAATTGCAGTGGCTCAGTTCACAGTCGTAGGCGGAGTTAATTACAATAAAACGTTGAAGCGTTGAATGGAACCCTGAGCTAAAAAGGAGTGGAACCTTATGAAGCAACAGTGAAGGCGAGTTAAAATAACTCTGGAGCCTGAGAGGTTATATAAATGTATATATACATTAATGTTGGGTTTTAGTCTGAGAGAAAGACTTAATACTATGATGACTGAAGACATGCGTGTGTAGGGTGGGACCCCCCCCATACATAAAATTCTGATAATCATTACCCAAGTTGGAGGATACATAAACATAAATTCCGATAATCATTACCCCAGCTAGAGGATACAATAAAGGCGGAAGCGGAAGCTTATATATATGCAGTGTGTTACATATATTGCGCCTTATACACAAAGGTCCAAAGCATATATATATAAATTTATATGGAGCGCTTTATGGACAAGGGACCAAAGGTATAATACAAAGCATATGTTTCATATTATTGAGCTCGAGATCAAAAGAACCAATTTTAACAAAGCCTTATATGGTGGGACCCTTTCCCAATCGCATCGGAAAATTGACAGCGGAACAGGTTAACAACAGGTTGCAATTGCGATTGAGTTCCGGAACCAATGGGTTTATAAACCACGATTGATATATGTTTGAGTTCCAATAAAAAGTGTTACATCGCATCAGAGAAAAGTGTGGTAGCGAAGCATGACAATAGAAGTTGCGATTGCAATTGAAGTTCCGGACCCGATATGGTTTAAACAACGATTAATATATGTTTTAGTTCCGGATATTTGATAGCTAGTGGGACCCTCACCCAATCGCATCGGACCATCGGAGCATAAGAATATCGGAACATACAAATGAAAATTGTGATTGTGATTGAGTTCCGGACCCGATGGGCATATAAAATGTGACTTTATAGGTTTGAGTTCTGGTCTACTCGCATTGGCACATTTAAATGAACCGTGGTCAATCGCATCGGAGTAAAAGCAGGACATCGAAACATACTACTGAGAGATGCGATTGCAATTAATCGCATCGGAACTATCACAATCAGAAGTATTCAGAATCGATTCATCGCATCGGGAATAAGAAAAGTTCGGCAAGTGGGCCCGAGGTTTATAAGTTTAATGGGTGTTGATGAAGTCTAAGGCTTACCGACTGTTTCATAATCATTTCAACATAAATAGTGTTTCATCGCATCGGAGAAGGAGCAGGGCATCGGAACATGCAAATGCAAGTTGCGATTGCGATTAATCACAATCGGAAGAACTCGAAAAGCGATTCATTGCATCGGCACAGAGAAATGTACAATAATTGATCGCATCGGAGGTAAAAGAGTATCGACAAACTGAAATTTTTGATTGCGACTTAGCGATTGGATGAGAGCCGTTAGATTCACTAAGGGATGGACGACGGAGATGATTCGACTGACTATATGGTGGGCCTTTTCTAATCGCATCGGCGGAAATTAAAAGACCAAATCGCAGGAGTATTGTGAATGTTGCGATTGCAATTGAAATAAACGAGCAGAGTATAGCTAGCATGTGGGGTCCATCCAAAAGATAAGACTAAGAACATGTTTGCTCCAAGTTAATTAATCCAAAGTTTAAGAGGAAAGGAAAGCACCGCGGCACATATATATGTATACACAAAATGATACATGCGCATTTCTAATATGTGGACAGTAATGCATCGCATCAGAAGATAGAACAAGTTCAGCGAGTGGGCCCGTAAGGGAATTCTAAGTATTAAAACGTTTTATTATTTTTATAACACCGAGAGTTGAATTGAACAGTTACTTGTATATAGAAATTACACCACGGCAGAGGACAGAAGAGCAAGAAGAGCTGAAAAAGACAGACACAGTCAAAGAAAAGAAAAATGTGCAGCGAGCCAAGAGGCTGAATGAGTGAGCTGGATTTTTCATTGTAATTGAATGTAAATGATTTTAACTTATATTGTTGTGATGCATTGGCAAGTCTCTGGAAGAGAACAAATATCCCACTGTAATTTTAAATTGGTACCTACAATTATGTTTTCTGAATGAGCGGATAAAAGAGATGAGAAGGCAGAAGGCAAAGAGATGTGGCTGTCCATTTCGTATTCCCAGTAGAATACAAATAGCCATGAAGCTATTTTGTATAAAACAGGATAATATCCAAGGGTAGAAGGTTACGAAAATAAAGTGAGAGAAGAAGAGAGTGTGCAGCAGAATTGAAGAGAGTTGAATAAAATAAGAAAGCTGCAAGAGGTTAGAGAGAGTGAGCATAGAGAATGCAGAGTATGGAATTGAGGCAGAGAAGATAAGAAGAAGGAGGAGCAGAACAAGATGCTGTGAAAATTCAGAGAATGCAGAAATGAAGCAGTGAGGCAGAGAAGGAGGAACTGAGCAAAGAAGAAGGAGGAGCTGATAGTGAATCCAAGAAGATGCAGAAATGATATAAGGACAGATATGAGGACTGATTAATAGCAGAAGAGAAGGTATAGAACAGAGCTGATATCCAAGGTAAATCAGCAAGTGTTTTTCTTTTGAAAGAGTAAGGAAGTTGGAGCTTCCCTATCAAGTTGTATCTTGATAAATTTCAGTTGTAGCTAACTGAGGTTGGAGCCTCCTGTAGGTTGGTGCCTGCATAAAATTGATGGGAGATGGAGCTTCCTTGCAAGTTGTAGCTTGCAGAATTGAGGTTGGAGCCTCCTGTAGGTTGGTGCCTGTAGAAAATTAATGGGAGTTGGAGCTTCCTTGCAAGTTGTAGCTTGCAGAATTGAGGTAGAAGCCTCTTGTAGGTTGGTGCCTACATAAAATCAGTGGTGAGAGGGAGTTGGAGCTTGCCTTTGCATCACAACAATAATAAGATGTGGTTTTCTCCCTTTATTGGTTTCCACTTATATCTGGTGTCTCTGTGCATGATTTTTATGTGTTGATATGGTTTATCTAATCTGCTTAATACTTGATGTTGTCATATTAAGTCTGCTGCTACATTATATTAATGCTTGCTGCTCACATTCTAAGATTACTCACATATTAAGCTGAACATGAAATGAAGGTGTAAATAAGTTTTCATGAAAAAGTATTAAAAGTCCATGTATGTGTTAAACTGATTCATCCCCCCCCCCTCTCTCAGTTTAACTAAGGGTTCAACAATTGGTATCAGAGCAGGTTCCTTTGGTGTAAGATTAATAGCTTGAAGGAGATCTGGTTGAGTCATGGACTATCAAAATGTACCTGTTTTAAATACAACAAACTTTCCTGAATGGAAAGATAAGGTTAAAACAGGATTATTGGCTTATGAACCTGAAGTATGGAAGCTAGTGTGTGATGGTTACTGCACAGACTCCCCCACGGTGAAAGAACAATAGAGGAATGCCAAGGAAAAATGTGTGATATATGACAATCTTCATAACAAGGACTTTGAGTTGATAATGGATCTAGACTCTGCAAAAGAAATTTGGGACAGCTTGCATTTCATGCATGGAGTAGACACTAAGGATTGCATTGTCAAGAAGGAGAAGAAAATTAAGAAGAAGAAAAATTCATGTCAAAAGGAAAATGTTCAAACACATGAGGTACCTGCTAGTGTGAATGGTAGTAAGAACCATGAAGAAATTGCAGCTAAGGAAAAATCCAAACTTGACATAGCCTTGACTGAAATAGAAAGACTGAAGAATGAAAACAAAGACCTGAAGACATTGGTGCAAATATGTGATGAGAGAGAATATGAAGATAAGAAAGAAATTATTGACCTGAAGACACAGCTTGAAGAAGAAAAGAAAGTAGAAGACACTCTGCTACAAAAAATGAGAGAGAAAATTCAAGAATGTGAAAGATTAGAAGAAGACGTAGTGAGCCTAAGAAAGAATTTAGAAAAATCCCAAAGAGAACTATTAATGAATACACCTCTAATGAAAAGCTCTGGACAGTTGGACCAAATTCTCAATGCTCAAAGATCTCCTCTCATAAAGGCTGGGATAGGATATGAAGGAGAAACCAGTAAGCCCAAGGTAGAATATAACAAGAAAATAATCTTTGTAAAAGCTATAAAGAAAAATGAAGCAGCTCAGCAGATTCCTACAAAAACAGAAGGTAGCAAGAACATGATTTGTGAAGAAACAAATAGAATCAAGCAGCAACATGGTAGGACAAAGAATGAAAGGATGAAACAATCAGCTGGAAAGGGCCCTCACACTCCTAAGGATGAATTGAACAAATTCGGAAGGTGTCAAAGGAGGTTCCTCCCTCATATGAAATATAGCACATGTTTCTCTTGTCATAAACCAGGACATAATGCAGCATATTGTAAGACAAAGCCAATCTAGTCCAACCAGCAAAGGATGCAAAAAAAGAGAAGAACCCCTCAAGCAAGAAAATGGAAAAGACAATCTTTCACCAGGTACACAAATCATTTCCATGGCTACTGTTATGAATGCAATAATTTTGGACATAAAATTGTTGATTGTAAAATGTATTCAAGAAGGAAAAAAAAATTTATACATCGGTTCAAATGTACTTTGAAAAAATAAGATGTTATGTATGCCTCAAGCTTGGCCACAAAGAAAAGGACTGTAAACTGCCATATGTACTAAAGAACTCTAGACAGATGATGGAAACAAAGAAAATCAAACAAAACTATGAATTTAAAAGAAGTGCAGACATTATGATGAACCCCAATAAAGTATGGAAGGAAAAGAGAAAGGGGGAGCCTATTATCTCAATAACATAATGAAAACATCATAGTCTCAGGGGGAGCTGCTCTAGAAAACAAATCAAATGTCCAACCAGTGATAAATATGAAGCAACATCCCAGGGGGAGAGCAATTCATAAATAGTCCCCTCAAAAGTAGTCTAAGAAGAACTCCTTGGAATAAGGACAGCTATAAGATCAAGAATGGACAGGACAATTTTCTCCAAAAGAGAACTATAGAGGAAGAAGAACACCTAAAGCACACATTAGCCAACAGGTTGACGGAAGGAGAGAAAGTAGCAAGAAGCCTTGGGAGTAGAGATAACATTAGCCATGAACATGTAAGCTAAGGAAAAATCAGCACATTAAGTGATGATCACATTGTGCGTCATATTGCTAGAATTAACAAATGAATCACATTAAGAAGGATTAGTAAGAGAAGTGCCTATCATCATTATTTCATGACATCATTTATCTATGAAAAGTCCCCTTGGAGGTAGGCAGTTAAGTGAGTGATTAATCTCTGAGTGATCTTTCCATGAAGATTCATAGTATAGAAATTGAAGATGTCCTTCTAAAGATCATTATGTCAGAACAGTTGAAAGTGTATATAAAGTAGCAATGATTTTGAAGCAGTCCAAGAAAAGAAAATGCAGTGACATTCTTTTAAACCAGAATGACAGAATAAGAAAAAGGTTAATGATGCCAATATTATATTCAGTATATTGATGATTTTTGGTGTGAACAGTGGAAAGATCAATAGTAGAAACTATGGGTTCATGTGCAAGCTAAAGTGAAATCTCTGCATGATTTATCAAAGTAATATCAATTGGTGTTTAGGTACAATAAGCATGCTTATCAACAGATTATGAAGCATTATCAGGGAAGCAGCAGTATGATACAAGTCCACATGATCAAAGGACTACGGCAAAAGCACATCAAGGTAGTATTCCCAGCGTTATCTGGATTCTGCATTCAACATGAAAAGGTTAGTAGCAGAGCTAAAGGATCAGTATTTTGTTTACACTTGAAGCATTATATTGAACTTTGAAATAGTATATTTTTCTATATACGATTGCATGCCCTTCTGAAGTCAGTACATATATAACTTCAAGGCCTCTTTTCTTAATATCTTTCATAAAATTGTGAGAAGGTACTGATTCATCGCAAGCATACTTCAGCAGAAAGGAATTGCTAGTAATCCACCTTTAAAGAGAGATTGATTATTGACATACATAGCCCATTATGTCATAAATAAAACTGCATGGTTGATAAGTGAAACTGACCAATACATTGAAGGGTTTATTTTGGAAATACATTGTACAAGAAGGAAAGTCATTTGGCCTCTAATATTGAAAGATATTTCCCATTCTTACAATAAGCTGTAAGCTCTGGTTTGATTCATTGTTTACAACAGCAACAAGGACCTTTCAGTCTTTAAGTGTATTATCCCTATCAGCTGTCTAGCACATATTACAAACAAAAAGCAGTACAGATGAATCACAGCTATAAAATATATATTGGCATCATTATCATAATTGAACATGTGTGGTACTGCAGATGAGTATTGCAAAAGAGGACATACTCCATCTACAATCTTCCTCAATAGAAATATGTTTGCTCACTACATCAGATAGAGACAGAAGTATATTTGAAGCCTTCTCAGTATTTTAGTTTTTGATCCAATCATACATCTCTGATTAGATAACGCTGGTACAATATGCTCTATGAAGTGTCATTATCATCACTTTTAGCTCTATACAAGTGAAAGAAGTCTATTCGTTTGAATTTTATCAATCTACAGTGTATATTCAAGTTCAATAATCCTCAAAGTGTTCTCTCAACAAGTCTTGTACACCAGTCTAGAGCAGCAGGGTACAAAGTCATAAGAAGGTGGTCTAAAGACAAATCATAGAGAGGAAATGCAAAGACAAAATCTACACTAAGAAATGTGCAACCCTTTGCCATTGATGTCAAAGGGGGAGGGAAAGCAGGTAATAGAAGAAAGGGTCTTCTAAAAGAAGTTAGGTAGAGGAAGACTTGGCAGAAGCATTGGATTATCGGTGGGTGTGTTGCCATCAATATAAAAGGGGGAGACTGTTGGAAATGTTGTCATTGATGGCAAAGGATATAACAAAGGAGGAGCACCTGAAACATCAGCCCAGGAGCAAAGGAAGCAAAAAGAGAGGCAGCAAAGGCAGCATAGAAGGAACAAAGGCAGCAGGAGACAGATGAGGTCGTGTTGCAGAGAAGTGAGGACAGTAGAAGGGGGGAATTTAATAGCAGAACTGGAGAGACAGAGAAGTGAAGATTGGAAGGGCCTGAAGGAGCTTAATACAGGGTTTTAATACAGTTTTCAGATGAATTATTGAACAATTATTCATTAATTGAGTTTGTATGGCATATACTTTGATTGAAGACTACAACCCTATGGTAAGACTTAATATGTGTGAAAGGAAGGTCGATCCAAAGGGACAGTGTTCCACAGAAGCGCCAAAAAAGTTCGAATCAAATTGTTTGAACAGAATGTGGGTTTGAATTGCCTTCAGTATGTAAGGGCGAGAATCTGAGATTGAGGAATTCATAAGAGTTGTGAGGTTTGGGGATAGCTCCTTGAGATATCATTGCAGATATCGTATGGAGGACTGACGAATGGGCTCGATGGACGATCGAATGGTGGAGTGATAAGGTGAGCCAAGAATTAAAAAAAGCAGAAAGGCAGCCTCATGAATGGTGTGGACCAGAAGTAATTCAAGAGTAGAGTCATGAATTGGAGTGGCTCAGTGCACAGTCGTAGGCGGAGTTAATTACAATAAAACGTTGAAGCGTTGAACGGAACCCTAAGCCAAAAAGGAGCGGAACCTTACAAAGCAACAATGAAGGCGAGTTAAAATAACTCTGGAGCCTGAGAGGTTATATAAATGTATATATACATTAATGCTGGGTTTTAGTCTGAGCGAAAGACTTAATACTATGATGACTGAAGACATGCGTGTGTAGGGTGGGACCCCCCCCATACATAAAATTCCGAGAATCGTTACCCAAGCTGGAGGATACATAAACATAAATTCCGAGAATCATTACCCCAGCTGGAGGATACATTAAAGGCGGAAGCGGAAGCTTATATATATGCAGTGTGTTACATATATTGCGCCTTATACACAAAGGTCCAAAGCATATATATATATATATATATATATATATATATATATATATATATATATAAATTTATATGGAGCGCTTTATGGACAAGGGACCAAAGGTATAATACAAGGCATATGTTTCATATTATTGAGCTCAAGATCAAAAGAACCAAAGGTAACAAAGCCTTATATGGTGGGACCCTTTCCCAATCGCATCGGAAAATTGATAGCAGAACAGGTTAACAACAGGTTGCAATTGCGATTGAGTTCCGGACCCAATGGGTTTATAAACCACAATTGATATATGTTTGAGTTCCGGTAAACAGTGTTACATCACATCAGAGAAAAGTGTGGCAGCGAAGCATGACAATAGAAGTTGCGATTGCGATTGAAGTTCCGGACCCGATATGGTTTAAACAACGATTCATATATGTTTGAGTTCCGGAGATTTGATAGCTAGTGGGACGCTCACCCAATCGCATCGGAGCATAAGAATATCGGAACATGAGAATGCAAATTGTGATTGCGATTGAGTTCCAGACCCGATGGGCATATAAACTGTGACTTTATAGGTTTGAGTTTCGGTCAAATTGCATCGGCACATTTAAATGAACAGTGGTCAATCGCATCGGAGTAAAAGCAGGACATCAGAACATACTACTGAGAGTTGCGATTGCGATTAATCGCATCGGAACTATCACAATCAGAAGTATTCAGAAGTGATTCATCGCATCGGGAATAAGAAAAGTTCGGCAAGTGGGCCCGAGGTTTATAAGTTTAATGGGTGTTGATGAAGTCTAAGGCTTATAGACTGTTTCGTAAGCATTTCAACATAAACAATGTTTCATCGCATCGAAGAAGGAGCAGGGCATCGGAACATGCAAATGAAAGTTGTGATTGCAATTAATCACAATCGGAAGAACTCGAAAAGCGATTCATTGCATCGGCACAGAGAAATGTACAGTAATTGATCGCATCAGAGGTAAAAGAGTATCGACAAACTGAAAGTTCCGATTGCGACTTAGCGATTGGATGAGAGCCGTTAGATTCACTAAGGGATGGATGACAGAGATGATTCGACTAACTATATGGTGGGCCTTTGCTAATCGCATCGGCAGAAATTAAAAGACCAAATCGCAGGAGTATTGTAAATGTTACGATTGCGATTGAAATAAACGAGAAAAGTATAGCTGGCATGTGGGGTCCATCCAAAAGATAAGACTATGAACAGGTTTGCTCCAAGTTAATTAATCCAAAGTTTAAGAGGAAAGGAAAGCACTGCGGCACATATATGTATACACAAAATGATACATCCACATTTCTAATATGTGGACAGTAATGCATCGCATCAGAAGATAGAACAAGTTCAGCGAGTGGGCCCGTAAGAGCATTCTAAGTATTAAAACGTTTTATTATTTTTATAATGCCGAGAGTTGAATTGAAAAGTTACTTGTATGAAACAGTTACACCACGGCAGAGAACAGAAGAGCAAGCAAAGCTGAAAAAGACAGACACAGTCAAAGAAAAGACAAATGCGCAGTGAGCCAAGAGGCTGAATGAGTGAGCTGGAGTTTTCATTGTAATTGAATGTATATGATTTTAATTTATATTTTTTTGATGCATTTGCAAGTCTCCGGAAGAGAACAAATATCCCACTGTAATTTTAAATTGGTACCTACAGTTATGTTTTCTGAATGAGCGGATAAAAGAGATGAGAAGGCAGAAGGCAAAGAGACAGGGTTGTCCATTTCGAATTCCCAGTAGAATACAAACAGCCATGAAGCTATTTTTTATAAAACAGGGTAATATCCAAGGGGAGAAGGTTACGAAAATAAAGTGAGAGAAGAAGAGAGTGTGCAGCATAATTGAAGAGAGTTGAATAAAATAAGAAAGCTGCAAGAGGTTAGAGAGAGTGAGCATAGAGAATGCAGATTATGGAATTGAGGCAGAGAAGATAAGAAGAAGGAGGAGCAAAACGAGATGCTGTGAAAAGTCAGAGAATGCAGAAATGAAGCAGTGAGGTAGAGAAGAAGGAGGAACTGAGCAAAGAAGAAGGAGGAGCTGATAGCGAATCCAAGAAGATGCAGAACTGATATAAAGATAGATATGAGAACTGATGAACAGCAGAAGAGAAGGTACAGAATAGAGCTAATATCCAAGGTAAATCAGCAAGTGTTTTTCTTTTGAAAGAGTAAGGAAGTTGGAGCTTCCCTATCAATTTGTAGCTTGATAGATATCAGTTGTAGCTGATTGAGGTTGGAGCCTCCTGTAGGTTGGTGCCTGTAGAAAATTGATGGGAGATGGAGCTTCCTTGCAAGTTGTAGCTTGCAGAATTGAGGTTGGAGCCTCCTGTAGGTTGGTGCCTACAGAAAATTGATGGGAGTTGGAGCTTCCTTGCAAGTTGTAGCTTGCATAATTGAGGTAGGAGCATCCTGTAGGTAGGTGCCTATAGAAAATCAGTGGTGAGAGGGAGTTGGAGCTTGCCTTTGCATCACAACAATAATAAGATGTGGTTTTCTCCCTTTATGGTTTTCCACTTATATCTGGTGTCTCTGTGCATGATGTTTATGTGTTGATATGGTTTATCCAATCTGCTTAATACTTGCTACTGTCATATTAAGTCTACTGCTACATTATATTAATGCTTGCTGCTCACATTCTAAGATTAATCACATATTAAGCTGAACATGAAATGAAGGTGTAAATAAGTTTTCATGAAAAAGTATTAAAAGTCCATGTATGTGTTAAACTGATTCACCCCCCCCCCCTCTCAGTTTAACTAAGGGTTCAACAATTGGTATCAGAGCAGGTTCCTTTGGTGTAAGATTAATAGCTTGAAGGAGATCTGGTTGAGTCATGGACTATCAAAATGTACCTGTGTTAAATACAACAAACTTTCCTGAATGGAAAGATAAGGTTAAAATAGGATTATTGGCTTATGAACCTGAAGTATGGAAGCTAGTGTGTGATGGTTACTGCACAGACTCCCCCGCGGTGAAAGAACAACAGAGGAATGCCAAGACAAAATGTGTGATATGTGAAAGTCTTCATAACAAGGACTTTGAGTTGATAGTGGATCTAGACTCTGCAAAAGAAATTTGGGACAGCTTGCATTTCATGCATGGAGTAGACACTGAGGATTGCATTGTTAAGAAGGAGAAGAAAATTAAGAAGAAGAAAAATTCATGTCAAAAGGAAAATGTTCAAACACATGAGGTACCTGCTAGTGTGAATGGTAGTAAGAACCATGAAGAAATTGCAGCTAAGGAAAAAGCCAAACTTGACATAGCCTTGACTGAAATAGAAAGACTGAAGAATGAAAACAAAGACCTGAATACATTGGTGCAAATATGTGATGAGAGAGAATATGAAGATAAGAAAGAAATTATTGACCTAAAGACACAACTTGAAGAAGCAAAGAAAGTAGAAGACACTCTGCTGCAACAAATGAGAGAGAAAAGTCAGGAATGTGAAATATTAGAAGAAGAAGTAGTGAGCCTAAGAAAGAATTTAGAAAAAGCCCAAAGAGAACTATTAATGAATACACCTCTAATGAAAAGCTCTGGACAGTTGGACCAAATTCTCAATGCTCAAATATCTCCTCTCATAAAGGCTGGGATAGGATATGAAGGAGAAACCAGTAAGCCCAAGGTAGAAGATAACAAGAAAATAATCTTTGTAAAAGTTGTAAAGGAAAATGAAGCAGCTCAGCAGATTCCTACAAAAATAGAAGCTAGCAAGAACAGGATTTGTGAAGAAACAAATAGAATCGAGCAGCAACATGGTAGGACAGAGAATGAAAGGATGAAACAGTCAGCTGGAAAGGGCCCTCACACTCCCAAGGATCAATTGAACAAATTCGAAAGGTGTCAAAGGAGGTTCCTCCCTCATACGAAAAATAGCACATGTTTCTCTTGTCATAAACCAGGACATAATGCAACATATTGTAAGACAACGCCAATCCTGTCCAACCAGCAAAGGATGCAGCAGAAGAGAAGAACCCCTCAAGAAAGCAAATGGAAAATACAATCTTTCACCAGATACACAAATCATTTCCATGGCTACTGTTATGCATGCAAGAATTTTGGACATAAAATTGTTGATTGTAAAATGTATTCAAGAAGGGGAACAAATTTTTATACATCGGCTCAAATGTACTTTGAAAAAATAAGATGTTATGTATGCCTCAAGCTTGGCCACAAAGCAAAGGACTGTAAACTGCCATATATACTAAAGAACTCTAGACAGATGATGGAAACAAAGCAAATAAAAAAAAACTATGAATTTAAAAGAAGTGCAGACATTATGATGAACCCCAATAAAGTATGGAAGGAAAGGAGAAAGGGGGAGCCTATTATCTCAATAACATAATGAGAACATCATAGTCTCAGGGGGAGCTGCTCTAGAAAACAAAGCAAATATCCAATCAGTGATAAATATGAAGCAACATCCTAGGGGGAGAGCAGTTCATAAATAGTCCCCTCAAAAGTAGTCTAAGAAGAGCTCCTTGGAATAAGGACAGCTATAAGATCAAGAATGCACAGGACAATTTTCTCCAACAGATAACTATAGAGGAAGAAGAACACCTGAAGCACACAATAGCCAACAGGTTGATGGAAGGAGAGAAAGTAGCAAGAATCCTTGGGATTAGAGAAAACATCATCCATGAACATGTAAGCTAAGGAAAAATCAGCACATTAAGTGATGATCACATTGTGCATCATACTGCTAGAATTAACAAATGAATCACATTAAGAAGGATTAGTAAGAGAAGTGCCTATCATCATTATGTCATGACATCATTCATCTATGAAAAATCCCCTTGGAGGTAGGCAGTTAAGTGAGTGATTAATCTCTGAGTGATCTGTCCATGAAGATTCATAGTATATAAATTGAAGATGTCCTTCTAAAGATCATTATGTCAGAACAATTGAAAGTGTATATAAAGCAACAATGATTCTGAAGCAGTCCAAGAAAAGAAAATGCAGTGAGATTATTTTAAACCAGAATGACAGAATAAGAAAAAGGTTAATGATGCCAAGATTAAATTCAGTATATTGATGATTGTTGGTGTGATGATGATTGTTGGTGTGAATAGTGGAAAGATCAATAGTAGAAACTATGGGTTCATGTGCAAGCTAAAGTGAAATATCTGCATGATTTATCAAAGTAATATCAATTGGTGTTTAGGTACAATAAGCATGCTTATCAACAGATTACAAAGAATTATCAGGGAAGCAGTAGTATGATACAGGTCCACAGGATCAAAGGACTACGGCAAAAGTACATCAAGGTAGTATTCCCAGCGTTATCTGGATTTTGCATTCAGCATGAAAAGGTCAATAGCAGAGCTAAAGGATCAGTATTTTGTTTACACTTGAAGCATTATATTGAACTTTGAAATAGTATCTTTTTCTATATACGATTGCATGCCCTTCTGAAGTCAGTACATATATAACTTTAAGGCCTCTTTTCTTAAGATCTTTCATAAAACTGTGAGAAGGTATTGATTCATCACAAGCATACTTCAGTAGAAAGGAATTGCTAGTAATCCACCTTTAAAGAGAGATTGATTATTGACATACATACCCCATTATGTCATAAATAAAACTGCATGGTTGATAAGTGAAACTGACCAATACATTGAAGGGTTTATTTTGGAAATACATTGTACAAGAAGGAAAGTCATTTGGCCTCTAATATTGAAAGATATTGCCTATTCTTACAATAATTTGTAAGCTCTGGTTTGATTCATTGTTTACAACAACAGCAAGGACCTTTCAGTCTTTAAGTGTATTATCCCTGTCAGTAGTCTAGCACAAATTACAAACAACAGGCAGTACAGATGAATCACAGCTATAAAATATATATTGGCATCATTATCATAATTGAACAGGTGTGGTACTGCAGATGAGTATTGCAAAAGAGGACATACTCCATCTACAATCTTCCTCAACAGAAATACATTGGCTCACTACATCAGACAGAGACAGAAGTATATTTGAAGCCTTCTCAGTATTTTCGTTTTTGATCCAATCATACATCTCTGATTAGACAAAGCTGGTACAATATGTTCTATGAAGTGCCATTATCATCACTTTTAGCTCTATACAAGTTAAAGAAGTCTATTCGTTTGAATTGTATCAATCTACAGTGTATATTCAAGTTCAATAATCCTCAAAGTGTTCTCTCAACAAGTCTTGTACACCAGTCTGGAGCAGCAGGGTACAAAGTCGGAAGAAGGTGGTCTAAAGATAAATCAGAGAGAGGAAATGTAAAGACGGAATATACACTGATAAATGTGCAACCCTTTGCCATTGATGTCAAAGAGGGAGGGAAAGCAGGTAATCGAAGAAAGGGTCTTCTAAAAGAAGTTAGGCAGAGGAAGACTTGGAGGAAGCATTGGATTATCGGTGGGTGTGTTGCCATCAATGACAAAGGGGGAGACTATTGGAAATGTTTTCATTGATGGCAAAGGAGATGAAAAAGGAGGAGCACCTGAAACATCAGCCAAGGAGCAGAGGAAGCAAAAAGAGAGGCAGCATAGAAGGAACAAAGGCAGCAAGAGATAGATGAGGTGGTGCTGCAGAGAAGTGAGGATAGTAGAAGGGGGGCATTTAATAGAAAAACTGGAGAGACAAAGCAGTGAAGATTGGAAGGGCCTGAAGGAGCTTAATACAGGGGTTTAATACAGTTTGCAGATGAATTATTGAGTAATTATTCATTAATTGAGTTTGTATGGCATAGAATTTTATTGCAGACTACAACTCTGTGGTAAGACTTAATATGTGTGAAAGGAAGGTCGATCCAAAGGGACAGTGTTCCACAAAAGCGCCGAAAAAGTTCGAATCAAATTGGTTGAATAGAATGTGGGTTTGAATTGCCTTCAGTATGTAAGGGCGAGAATCTGAGATTGAGGAATTCGTAAGAGCTATGAGGTTTGGGGATAGCTCCTTGAGATATCATTGCAGATATCGTATGGAGGACTGATGAATGGGCTCGATGGTCGATCGAATGGTGGAGTGATAAGGTGAGCCAAGAATAAAACAAAACAGAAAGGCAGCCTCATGAATGGTGTGGACCAGAATTAATTCAAGAGTAGAGTCGTGAATTGGAGTGGCTCAGTTCACAGTCGTAGGCGGAGTTAATTACAATAAAACGTTGAAGCGTTGAACGAAACCCTGAGCCAAAAAGGAGTGGAACCTTACGAAGCAACAGTGAAGGCGAGTTAAAATAACTCTGGAGCCCGAGAGGTTATATAAATGTATATATACATTAATTTTGGGTTTTAGTCTGAGTGAAAGACTTAATACTATGATGACTGAAGACATGCATGTGTAGGGTGCGAACCCCCCCATACATAAAATTCGAAGAATTGTTACCCAAGCTGGAGGATACATAAACATAAATTCCGAGAATCATTACCCCAGCTGGAGGATACAATAAATGTTGGCAATATGATGCAATGTGTTTTCCTTGATGGCAACCTACTTTATAAAGTTGTCCTTGATGGAAACCTACTTGATGAGTTGCGTTTTGATAGAAACCTATTTGTTAAAGATGTAAAAATGATGTATCTCCAGATCAGTTCAAAAGTAGCAGAAAAAGGAATTTCAGTAAGTGCCAGAGAAATGATAAATAGAATATCTCACAAGGTATACGCTACTTTTATGAAGGCAACCCGCGTATGGATTCAATGTATACACTAATTTTGTGAAGGAAACCCGCGTATACATTCAGGACTAGTATATACGCAACTATTTTGAAGAGAAATCACGTACTCACGCAGATACGAATGCTCCAAGTCGCGTATGCCTATTTGCGCTCTAAATTTATAAAACCATGGGACAATACCATGGTATTGGCCCACTGTATTGAGCGCTGGATTATCTATTTGATCCCATCCAGGAATACCATCAGCAGTTGAGTGGTTTTGACTCATGGTATTGACAAAGGCTAAATCTATATAAGGAGAAGAAGATCATAGTGCAATAGGGTGCAAGTGCAAGGGTTTTTAATAAATAAATCTCTTTAATAGATATCTGCATGGTTGAAATCTGATAGATCTGAATCTATGATGCACCTATGGATATGATGAAGGTTCAAGATCTCTAGATCTAGAAATGATGAATCTCTAGGATGATCTGCAAAAGAAATGATGAAGATTCGGCGCAAGTCTGATGAAGAAATTGAAGAAATATGGGTAAGTTTATAGATCTGGTCTGTTCTGCAAAGTTTATCTTTTTCAGATCTATACGCTAGTTTGTCTCGGTAAAAGCGCGTATATACGCGGGTTCACTTCATGAAAGGCGCGTATGGCAGTTAGGGTTTTTGAAGAATTAAATACACAGAAGTATACGCGGGTTGATGTGCAGGAAAGCGCGTATGTACGCGGCTTCAGTAAAGCAAAGTAGCGTATGCTATTTGAATCAATGTCTGTTCAGGGTTGAGTTTGTATCTACATATCTATTTTGAAGTCTGGTTGTTAATGAATACTTCACTCTGAAGTATTTCTGCATGGAATGGGTAACATTTTATTGAATGATCTGAATTAATAATGTACCTATGAAGAAAATGATGAAGAGGGATCTCTAGATTTCAAATGACTATGTATTTTCTACATCTGTTTATGGAATGTTTAGATCTGTGATCTGGCGAATCTTTGCTGAAGTAAAGGGTGAAATCTGAGTTATCTGTTCTAAAGAGTTACAGATCTATACGCATATTCATCTGAGCGAAAGCGTGTATATACATAGGTTCATTTCAGCAAAAGCGCGTATACGCAGGTTTGTCTCTGTGAAAGCGCGTATATACGCAGGTTCATTGAAGTAAAAGCGCATATGGAATCTAGGGTTTTGATGAAGTGTGTGGAATGAAATATCTGATCTGTTACTGTTATTTTTCAATGATGTATTCATACAGTTCTGGGTTGTTTGAATGTCGAATATGTTGCTGATTATGTTCATTAAAGATCAAGTTGTTGGTTGATTGGTTGATGAAGTTATAAGTTTCAGTTTCATGTATGGAGTGGGTGCAGTCTGAAAATCTGATGAAAAGTGGCCTACAAGGTATGCTGTGTGGAAGCTGTTGGATCCAGTATGAAAATTGATGAAACGTGGTCCATGGTGGTGCTGAGGGTCGAAGCCTTCAGTGAGGGGGTTGGAGCTCCCTTCCAGTAGTGGCTGGAGAACGAGAGAAGGTTGCAGCCTTCTGCAGGTGGGTGCACAACGTCTTGGTATGGTCCGCCACCAGTAGAAAATTGTAAGAAGTTTTCTTTATAATAAATATTGAAGACAGAGACGACAGCAGCGGTGGTTTTCTCCCGAATTGGGTTTCCACCTTAAATACTGGTGTTCATGTGTGTTGCTTATGTGTGATGGTTTATTTTGTTATTACTACACTTGTTTACTGCTTACTAAACATCTGATGAATGAATGATGCACTGATCTAAGTAAATAATTAAATGCATAATAAGATCTCTGGACATACGTAAGTTTTATTAAGGATATCCGCGTGTATACGCGAGTTTGGTTCAGTAAAGTAGCATATGGCTTTAAGAGAAATAAAAAGTAAAAAAAATTTAGTCAGCTCTAAATACTGATTCACCCCCCGCTCTCAGTATTTTTCCCAACAATTGGTATCAGAGCAGGTCCTTCTGAAAAAGCTTTGTCGCTAGAAGGAAGATCAAACAAGATGAGAAATCAATATGGAACAGCATCTATCAGGCCTCCCCTCTTCAACGAAAACAATTTAATCTTCTGGAAAACAAGGATGAGATCCTATCTTTAGTCTCTGGGAGCAGATGTATGGGCTATTGTTGAAGGAGGATATCAATATCCAGCCACAGTACCAACAGATCCAACGGAAAGAAAGAATTGTGAAACAAATGCAAAGGCGTTCAATGCTCTATTGGGAAGTCTAACTGAATCATAATTTGTCAAAGTCATGCAGCTGGATACATCAAAGGCAATATGGGACAAAATAATTCTAAGTTATGAAGGTGATGCAAAGGTAAAAGGTGCTAAACTCCAAACTCTCAGAATTCAATATGAGAATCTAAAAATGCATAATGAGGAGAGAATTGCCAATTTCTTTTTACGTCTTGATGATATTGTAAATTGTATGAGAAATCTAGGAGAAACAATAGCCGAATCTACTTTGGTTGAGAAAGTTTTAAGATCGCTAACAGTAAAATTTGAGTCAAAAGTTTTTGCTCTTGAAGAAAAGCAGGATCTTCAAAATCTTATTGTGGTGCAACTTCATGGCATACTAACTGCATGTGAAATGAGAAGAGGAGGACCATCTAAAGTCAAAGAAGCCGTCTTTAGAGCTTCTACAAAATGGAAATAAGTACAAGAGACAGAAGGATTAGGGTATATCTCAGAAGAAGATGAGGTAAATTTTGTAAAGAAACTCCAACTTGGCACAGGACGGTTCAGAGGTAAGCTTCCTTTCAAATGTTTTGCTTGTGGAAGAGTTGGTCATTATGCTGCTAAGTGTCCTCATATAGAAACACATGAAAAGGGAAAGAAAGTAGCAAGAAGGAATAAGAATCAGTTTAGCACTAGAAAAAGTTACTATACTCATGAAGACAGTGATGGGTTATCTGATAGTGAGGAAGAATGTGAACAAGATCTTAGAATTCTCATGGCATTTGAAAAGGAATCTAGAGAAGAAAAATATACTTTTATGGATGCTTTAGAGGACAATTATTTTCTTGATGAATTCAATCAACTCAAAATATGCTTAGAAGAAAGTAAAATATCCATAGAAACTATGAAAAATCAGCTTGAAGATAAGGGAAACACAATGATAAATTAGAATGTGAAATAGTAAGTCTAAGAAAAGAAATTGAGAAAGTAAAGACTTTGAATCTTGTATTTGCCAAAGGATCTAAAACCTTAGATGAGATTATCAAGGTACAACGTTCTCCTCTTATAAAGATAGGTCTTGGATATATCGGAGAATCTTCTCAGGCTTAAACAATTATCTAAAAGCATTATAGCTAGTATACAACGTTACGCCCTCTGACAGGGAATAAAAAGAATATTTCGGTAAAACATGATCATCTCAATTCAAGAACACTAACAGGAGACATCTTTCAAAGAAACTTCCAAGTAACAAGTAAGTTCAAGTAGAAGAATTTCATGATCGCAGAAATTTCTTCTTCAATGGATAATGTTTCTCATGTCACAATTTTGGTCATAAAGTTGTTCAATGTGTTGCATATAAAACCATCATGACAAGAGAAGCAAGAAAGAAAAGGATTGATATTGGAACAAAGAAGAATACATATAACAACTTTTCTCCTCTTCAAAATGAAGTTGAATGTGTGTATTGCAATAACTTTGGCCATGAAGAATTTGAATGCAGAAGCAAAATCTAGCCAAAAGAGAAATGTCCTTCAATCTCCAAAGTGTGGAAAAAGAAGGAATTCCAGGTTGAAAATTGTGGCATAGCCTTATTTGCAGAAGGTGAAGAAAATCAATGGTACATTGATAATGGATGCTCTAAACACATGACAGGTGACAAAAACAAACTTCTTGCATATAGTGCTCTAGAAAAAGAGAAGAATGTTACATTTGGAAATGATACTCATGTTGTCATTAAGGGAAAAGGGTCTGTTTTTCTAAAAGAAAAGGTGAAAGCTAATAATGTCATGTATGTGGATGGATTAAAGCATAACCTGTTAAGTGTAAGTCATATGTGTGATCAAGGAACTGAAGTTGTCTTTAGTTCAAAAGAATGTGTGGTACATGATCTTGATACAGGTAAAACAATTATAAAAGGAAAAAGAACTCCAAGCAACCTGTATGTATTGAAGAACTGCAAAGAACAATGTTACTTGAGTAAATCTTCAGAAAACTAGCTATGGCATAGAAGGTTGGGGCATTTGAGCTTCTCTCAAATCAACAAATCAAGCATACTTAAAGATGTTCGTGATCTCCCCAATATTACTCTACCTGAAAGTATCATATGCAAATCTTTCCAATTCGGTAAGCAAACCAGAGTGAAATTTAATGCCAAGGAAGGATCATCAAGTAAGCCTCTTGAACTCATTCATACTGACATATGTGGACCTGTAAGGAAAAATTCTCCACGTGGTGAACAATACTATATCTTATTTATTGATGATTTCTCTAGAATGTGTTGGATTGGGTTGATTAAACACAAAGATGAAGCATTTGAGAAATTTCATATCTTCAAAGCAATGGTTGAAAATGAATTAGATCTAAAAATCAAGTGTCTTAGATCTGATTGAGGAGGAGAATATACATCAGATGAATTCCCTAAATTTTGTGAACAACATGGCATAAAAAGACAGTTTTTTGTAGCTGGCACTCCACAACAAAATGGCATAGCAAAAAGAATGAATAGAATAGTTCAACAAATGGCTAGAGCTATGCTTGATGATTCCAGAACACCTGACACATTTTGGGGAGAAGCAGCACATACAGCGGTAAATATTCTTAACAAGGCACATGTTCGTGTAAATAGTGATAAAACTCCATATGAACTATGGTATGGTAATCCTCCCACTGTGAAGCATTTTAGAGTTTTTTGAAGCAAATGCTTTATCAAAAATAATGATGAAAAACTTGGCAAGTTTGAACCCAGAGCAGATGAAGGAATACTTCTTGGTTACTCCTCTAGGAGTAGAGCATATAAATGTTACAATAAAAGACTTCGGAAGATTGTTGAATGTATTGATGTTGTTATTGATGAGTCTCCTGCAACTCCAAAAGAAGAAAAACAAACAATAGATGAAGACGATGGTGACATATATCCTTCTACATCAAATAGAAATGATATAGACAGTGAACCCAATGAAGAACCCGAAGATGATTTATCTAAAAAAGCTCCATCCAGATATGTTCAAAAGAATCATCTAGAATCTCAAATTTTGGGAGAAAAGGGATTAGGTGTACAAACAAGAAGGACTCTTGTGGGATCTTCTAGCTATCTGGCATTTCTATCCACTATTGAACCACACAATTTCAATCAAGCTAGCAAAGATGAATGTTGGATTCAAGCCATGAATGAAGAGCTTGATCAAATTGAAAAGAATCACACTTGTGAATTAGTACCAAGACCTCATGACAAAAATGTCATTGGAACTAAATGGATATTCAAAAACAAGTTAAATGAGAATGGGGATGTTATAAGAAATAAATCTAGACTTGTTTACAAGGGGTATGCTCAACAAGAAGGTATAGACTTTGAAGAAACCTTTGCTCCTGTAGCCAGACTTGAAGCCATAAGAATGTTTCTTTCTTTTTCAAGCTTCCAACAAATCAAAGTTTATCAAATGGATGTTAAATCTGCTTTTCTCAATGGTGACCTAGAAGAAGAAGTTTATATAGAACAACCAGAAGGATTCATTTTGGGAAATGATGAAAAAATTGTTTGTAGACTTAAAAAGGCTCTATATGGTCTCAAACAAGCTCCAAGGGCATGGTATTATCGTCTTGACAAATATCTTCATCAACAAGGATGTTCAAAGGGGTCTGCTGATAGCAACTTATACACAAAAACTAAAAATGATAAACTATCGATTGTGGTTGTATATGTTGATGATATCATTTTTGGAAGTAATGAAGATACTATGAGTCAGAAATTTGCTTCTGTTATGCAGCAAGAATTTGAAATGTCTTTACTTGGGGAACTAACATTCTTTCTTGGCTTGCAAATGCAACAAGCAACAGATGGCATATTCTTATCACAAGCAAAATATATTAAGCAAATTCTGAAGAAGTATGGCATGGAAGAGTGCAAACCTGTAAGTACACCAATGATAAGCGGATGTAATCTCAGTTCTCATGATGATTCTCCCACGGTAAATCAACCAGAATACAGATCTATGATAGGAAGTCTACTCTATCTCACTGGGACTAGACCAGACATTATGCATGCAGTTGGGATTGTTGGACGATTCCAAGCTAATCCAAAGGATTCTCACCTTCAGGCTTCAAAAGAATATTCAAATATCTACAAGGAACTCAAGACTTTGGACTATGGTATCCAAATAATGTTGATCTCACTCTTCATGCTTACACTGATGCAGATTGGTTGGAAATGTTGATGATCAAAAAAGCACTAGTGGTGGTGCATTCTATATGGGGCTTCGGTTAGTATCTTGGTTCAGCAAGAAGCAAATATCTATTTCCTTATCTACAGCAGAAGAAGAATATGTGGTTGCCGCATCATGTTGTACTCAACTTCTTTGGATGATGCAAGCCTTACAAGACATTCAAATCAAATGTTCACCTCCTATCTCCATTATGTGTGATAATACAAGTGCCATCAGTATCTCAAAGAATCTTTTTATGCATTACAAGACCAAGCACATTCCCATCAAGTATCACTTCTTACGTGAACAAGTTCTTGAACAAAAGGTGAAGTTGGAATATGTTCCCTCCAAAGAACAAGTTGTTGATATATTTACCAAACGTTTACCCAGGGAAGCATTTGAATATCTCAGACGGAAGTTGGGAGTTGTCTCTGCCTCTCAGAAGATCAGATCTGCTTAAATATAGAAGATTAAATTGGATACGCAATTTCCTGAAGGAAAGTCGCGTATATACGCGAGTTTATACACAGAAAACCGCGTATGGGTATTTGCTGACAAAAAAAAAATTCTGGGTCAGCATTCTTTAGCACAGCTGTCGTGCTGTTGGGTATCTTTGGTGATGTTCCAGCTCTCATATTTCTGTTTCATTCTCTAATGCTTCTGATGAAGATGCCTTGATTATTTGATGTTGAAAGTGTTCAGGATGCACAAGCTAAGGGGGAGCTTTGGTCATATGGAAAGGATGAATTGTTGGCATTCTAATTATTTGTTGTGGTCTGATCTCATGCTTGACATTCTTTGGTCTTGATTGTATAAGTTATTTCTATATTTTGATGAAAAGGTTATACCTGTGATGTAAATTTTATATTCAGTCATGTAAGGACTTCTTCAAATTTGTAAACCCACTTGGTCGGGTAATTGAGTCAAAATGTGTAAACCCACTTGGTTGGGTACTTGAGTCACATATGTAAATCCACTTGGTTGGATAATTGATGTAAGTATGAGTCCTTGGTGATAGGAAAGGTCATTGAGTCATGTACTTCATTGAAAAATATGTTTGAAGATTCAGCGTGAACTCAAGGGGAGCATGGTAACTTCAGTGCACATCAGATCTATAGAGCTCTTCTTTCTACAAGAGCAGAAAAACCTTGTTTTGGTTTTGATCTACCCTTTTCCCTTGATGTCAAAGGGGGAGAGTATCATGGTGTTTGAATAATGGTTATAATCAATGTATCTATCTGTTGTGGTGATCAAACACCATCATGGTTGCCACCAAGTCCAAAGGGGGAGATTGTTGGCAATATGATGCAATGTGTTGTCCTTGATGGCAACCTACTTGATGAAGTTGTCCTTGATGGAAACCTACTTGATGAGTTGCGTTTTGATAGCAACCTATTTGTTAAAGATGTAAAAATGATGTATCTACAGATCAGTTCAGAAGTAGCAGAAAAAGGAATTTCAGTAAGTACCAGATAAATGATAAATAGAATATGTCACAATGTATACGCTACTTTTATGAAGGAAACCCACGTATGGATTCAATGTATACACTACTTTTGTGAAGGAAACCCGCGTATACATTCAGGACTAGTATATACGCAACTATTTTGAAGAGAAATTGTGTATACCCGCGGATACGAACGCTCCAAGTCGCGTATGCCTATTTGCGCTCTAAATTTATAAAGCCAGGGGACATTACCATGGTATTGGCCCACTGTATTGAGCGCTAGATTATCTATTTGATCCCATCCAGGAATACCATCAGCAGTTGAGTGGTTTTGACTCATGGTATTGACAAAGGCTAAATCTATATAAGGAGAAGAAGATCATAGTGCAATGGGGTGCAAGTTCAAGGGTTGTTAATAAATAAATCTCTTTAATAGATATCTGCATGGTTGAACTCTGATAGATCTGAATCTATGATGCACCTATGGATATGATGAAGGTTCAAGATCTCTAGATCTAGAAATGATGAATCTCTAGGATGATCTGAAAAATAAATGATGAAGATCCAGCGCAAGTCTGATGAATAAATTGAAGAAATCTGGGTAAGTTTATAGATCTGGTCTGTTCTGCAAAGTTTATCTTTTTCAGATCTATACGCTAGTTTGTCTCAGTAAAAGTGCGTATATACGCGGGTTCGCTTAATGAAAAGCGCGTATGGAATTTAGGGTTTTTGAAGAATAAAAATACACAGAAGTATACGCGGGTTGATGTGCAGGAAAGCGTGTATGTATGCGGCTTCAGTAAAACAAAGTAGTGTATGTTATTTGAATCAATGTCTATTCAGGGTTGAGTTTGTATCTACATATATATTCTGAAGTCTAGGTTTTAATGAATACTTCACTCTGAATTATTTCTGCATGGAATGGGTAACATTTTATTGATTGATCTGAATTAATAATGTTCCTATGAAGAAAATGATGGAGAGGGATCTCTAGATCTGAAATGACTATGTATTTTCTAGATTTGTTTATGGAATGTTTAGATCTGTGATCTGGTGAATCCTTGCTGAAGTAGAGGGTGAAATCTGAGTTATATGTTCTTAAGAGCTGCATAGTTTTGAAAAGTTACAGATCTATACGCAAGTTCATCTAAGCAAAAGCATGTATATATGCAGGTTCGTTTCAGCAAAAGCGCATATACGCAGGTTTATCTTTGTGAAAGAGCGTATATATGCAAGTTCAGTGAAGTAAAAGCACGTATGGAATCTAGGGTTTTGCTGAAGTGTGTGGAATGAAATGTCTGATCTGTTTTTATGTTTTACTGATATCTGTCAATGATGTATTCATACAGTTCTGGGTTGTTTGAATGTTGAAGATACTGCTGATTATGTTGATTGAAGATCAAGTTGTTGGTTGATTGGTTGATGAAGTTATAAATTTCAGTTTGATGTATGGAATGGGTGCAGTCTGAAAATCTGATGAAAAGTGGCCTACAAGGTATGTTGTGTGGAAGCTGTTGGATCCAGTATGAAAATTGATGAAACGTGGTCCATGGTGGTGCTGAGGGTCGAAGCCTTCAGTGAGGGGGTTGGAGCTCCCTTCCAGTAGTGGCTGGAGAACAAGAGAAGGTTGTAGCCTTCTGCAGGTGGGTGCCTGCGTGCTGGTATGAGTCTGCACCAGTACAAAATTGTAAGAAGTTTTCTTTATAATAAATATTGAAGACAGAGATGACAAAAGCGATGGTTTTCTCCCGAATTGGGTTTCCACCTTAAATACTGGTGTTCATGTGTGTTGCTTATGTGTGATGGTTTATTCTGTTATTACTGCACATGCTTACTGCTTACTAAAAATCTGATGAATGAATGATGCAATGATTCTGGGCAAAGACTGGGCTAAGTATAAGATCTCTGGACATACACAAGTTTTCTTAAGGATATCTGCGTGTATACGCGAGTTTGGTTCAGTAAAGTAGCGTATGGTTTTAAGAGAAAGAAAAAGTAAAAAGTTTTCAGTCAGCTCTAAATACTGATTCACCCCCCCCCCTCTCATTATTTTTCCCAACAATAAAGGCGGAAGCGGATGCTTATATATATGCAGTGCATTACATATATTGCGCCTTATACACAAAGGTCCAAAGCATATATATATAAATTTATATGGAGCACTTTATGGACAAGGGACCAAAGGTATAATACAAGGCATATGTTTCATATTATTGAGCTCGAGATCAAAAGAACCAAAGGTAACAAAGCCTTATATGGTGGGACCCTTTCCCAATCGCATTGGAAAATTGACAGCGAAACAGGTTAACAACAAGTTGCAATTGCGATTGAGTTCCAGACCAAATGGGTTTATAAACCACGATTGATATATGTTTGAGTTTCGGTAAACAGTGTTACATCACATCAGAGAAAAGTGTGGCAGTAAAGCATGACAATAGAAGTTGCGATTGCGATTGAAGTTCCAGACTCGATATGGTTTAAACAATTATTCATATATGTTTGAGTTCCGAATATTTGATAGCTAGTGGGACCCTCACCCAATCGCATCGTAGCATCGAAGCATAAGAATATCGGAACATGCAAATGAAAATTGCGATTGCGATTGAGTTCCGGACCCGATGGGCGTATAAACTGTGACTTTATAGGTTTTAGTTCCGGTCTAATCACATCGGCACATTTAAATGAACAGTGGTCAATCGCATCGGAGTAAAAGCAGGACATCGAAACATACTACTGAGAGTTGCGATTGCGATTAATCGCATCGGAACTATCACAATCAGAAGTATTCAGAAGCGATTCATCGCATCGGGAATAAGAAAATTTCGGCAAGTGGGCCTAAGGTTTATAAGTTTAATTGGTGTTGATGAAGTCTAAGGCTTACCGACTATTTTGTAATCATTTCAACGTAAACAGTGTCTCATCGCATCGGAGAAGGAGCAGGGCATTGGAACATGCAAATGCAAGTTGTGATTGCGATTAATCGCAATCGGAATAACTCGAAAAGCGATTAATCGCATCGGCATAGAGAAATGTACAATAATTGATCGCATCGAAGGTAAAAGAGTATCGACAAAATGAAAGTTCTAATTGCAACTTAGCGATTGGATGAGAACCATTAGATTCACTAAGGGATGGACGACGTAGATGATTTGACTGACTATATGGTGGGCCTTTGCTAATCGCATCGGCAGAAATTAAAAGACCAAATTGCAGGAGTATTGTGAATGTTGCGATTGCGATTGAAATAAACGAGCAGAGTATAGCTGGCATGTGGGGTCCATCCAAAAGATAAGACTAAGAATAGGTTTGCTCCAAGTTAATTAATCCAAAGTTTAAGAGGAAAGGAAAGCACCGCAGCACATATATGTATACACAAAATGATACATGCACATTTCTAATATGTGGACAGTAATGCATCGCATTGGAAGATAGAACAAGTTCAGCGAGTGGGCCCGTAAGGGCATTCTAAGTATTAAAACGTTTTATTATTTGTATAACGCCGAGATTTGAATTGAATAGTTACTTGTATGCAGCAGTTACACCACGGTAGAGGATAGAAGAGCAAGCAGAGTTGAAAAATACAGACACAGTCAAAGAAAAGACAAATGCGCAGCGAGCCAAGAGGTTGAATGAGTGAGTTGGAGTTTTCATTGTAATTGAATGTAAATGATTTTAATTTATATTGTACAGATAGAGGATATTTAATTTATATTGGCCTTTATCCAATGAGGATATTTGCTTGCTTGAGAAAAAATTTCAGGTTCTATTAAAGATAATAGAGCCACATCATTTTTTCTAGGGGTGTTTATCATCCTTCTTCGAGTTTGGATTCCTTCATCTATATTTCCGATGACCTGTTCTTCTGGATGATATCTTTGAACAAACTTGATCTTGGAGGGAGTTTGTGAAGATTAATTTTGAGGTTCTCTTCGAGGTTCTTCATTCTCCTCTTCTTTTGCAGGTTCTTCCTCTTCACTTTGTTCAAAGAAAGGCTCAACTTCATGATCTTCAATTCCTTTTTCTGGAAGGCCTTCATCAATATTTACATCAATTCTTTCCACTAATCTTCGTAGACGATAGTTGTAACATTTGTAAGCTTTGCTCCTAGTGTATTATCCAAGAAATATTCCTTCGTCAACTCTTGAATCAAATTTACCTAGTGAGTCATCATTTATTTTTATGAAACATTTGCTTCCAAAAACCCTGAAATATTTTACTGAAGTAGGTCTTCCTTTCCATAATTCATAAGGATTCTTTTCATTATTTGGTCTTATTTGAGTTCGATTTAAGGTGTAAACTGTGGTGCCAGCTGCTTCTCTCCAAAATTTTGGTTGCAAATCGGCTGCTAGTAGCATTGTCCTTGCCATTTCTTGAATGGTTTGGTTCCTTCTTTCAACTACTCCATTTTGCTGCGGTGTCCTAGCAGTAGAGAGTTCTCTTTCGATTCCATGCTCTTTACAGAATTTATCGAACTCTTTTGAGGTGAATTCTCCTCCTCTATCCATTCTAAGACATTTAATCTTAGAATCTTTCTCATTCTCAATGAGAGCCTTAAGATTTTTTAAAACATTCAAATGCTTCAGATTTATATTTTATGAAATATATCCACATCATTCTAGTATAGTCATCAACAAATAGAGCAAAGTACCTTTCACCCTAAAGAGCTGGAGTTCTAGTTGGCCCACACAAATTTGCATGAATAATTTCCAAAGGTTTTTTTTTTGAGAACTCCTTAGTTTTGTGGCTAGTTCTGGTTTTCTTTCCATGTTGGCATGGGCCACATACACCTTGATTTGGTTTGCACATTTTTGGAATATCCCTTACTGCATTAATTTTGTTTATGTTGACTAGGTTATCAAAACTTGTACGCCCCAATCGCTTGTGCCATAACCAACTTTCATCTGTTTGACTTAAGTAACATTTATCTTCTTGAATTCTACTAAGAATGTAAACATTATCTGGTGTTCTTACTCCTTTCGCCACAAGCTCTCCTGAGGAAGAGTCTCATATTTCACAATTTTTTGTACTAAAGACAACATTATGTCCTTGGTCACAAATTTGGCTGACACTTAAGATATTGTGTTTGAGCCCTTCTCCCAGCAAGGTATTTTGAGCCTTTCCTAGTCCATTGACAAGGGTAGCGGTCCCTTTTCCAGTGATTTTAGAAAATCCACTTCCAAAGGATACATTTCCATTTTTCTTGTTCAATGAGATAAACTTATTTTGGTCACCTATCATATGTCTCGAGCATCCACTATCCACAAACCAATGATTTTCTTCACTATGAGCACATAGATCTAGGCCACATTTATCAGTTTTGAGATTTACGTTTTTAGATTTCTCCCGTTTGAGAGGGAAATTTTGTTCATTATGATCATAATCATCACATAATGAGCAAGACAAATCAAACTTAGCCAAAGGATCAAAGGAATTGTAAGTTTTGATTTTTTCTTGCTCTTTAGGCCCACGCAATTGGTTTGGTTGATTATTCAATCTTGGTGCTTCATTCTTATGAGCCTTGCAATGCTTAGCTTGATGCCCAAATTTTTTACAATTGTACCAATTCCCAAGAAAAATAGTTTGATACCTGTTGTAGTATCCATAGCTTGAATCAACATTCTTCCTTGAAGTTTCTCTTTCAAATCTTGGTTTTGAGATGTGACCTTTTTCCTGAGATGATTTTTCTTCTTTTGGATGGAAAGAGAGTACATCAGCATAACTTCTAGCATTATTCTTCGTACTTGATGATTCTCCTTTGAAACCAATTCCAGACTTGTCATGTTGAGGTCTTTGAGTGTTAAGAATGTTGTCAAGAGCTAGAGAGCTTTGCCAACTCTTTTTGATTTGCTCTAATTCCTTTCTTAGGGACACTATTTCAGCTTCACGTTTTTCACAGATATCATCCTTCTCTTTTAACTTGATGTTCAAGAAGTCTTCCCTTCTTTTTGCTTCCTCTCTTTCTATTTTGAGAGAAATTATCTTCTTTTGTAGATTCTCATTTTCTTCAATGGAATGCATCAAAAAACTATCCATGCTTATTTCATCTTCCAGTTCTGAGTCATCATCATTTGTGAATGCCATGAATAATGTTTCTTTGCTTCCAACATAATCACTTTCCTCATTTTATTCATCATCTCTTTCTTTGTGATGATGCATATTTCTGGTTGATTTCTTTTTGATGACTACAAATTCATCTTCATCGGACTCATATTGTTTGGAGAAGAAGTTCTTTTTATTAAACCCTTTCTTTTTGTACATCATCCTTTTAGAGTCATTTTCATCATCACTATCATGTTTATGGGGACATTTTGCAGCGTAATGACCTATTCTTCCACAATTGAAAAAAATAAGAGGGTACTTACCTTTTAGCTTCTTTTTATTCTTCGTACAAATTGAGCTAATTCGTTTTTGGTATCAAATTCATCGCTGTTGTAATTCCATCCTTTTCCTTCTTTTGTAGATCTTGAGGCTTTGAAGGATGCTTCTTTGAAATTTGGACTCCCTTTCCTCATCTCATAGGCAATGAGAATTCATGGAGTTCATCCATCTTGAGAGTATATAGATCCTTCATTTCTTCTATGGCACTTACTTTGGAGTCAAATTTGTCAGGAAGCGATCTCGGGATTTTTTGAACAATGGTGCTTTCTTCAATACTTTCTCCTAGTCCTCTAAGAGAGTTAACCACTTCAGCTACTCAAAGGAAATATTATGCAATATCTTCTTCATCATCCATTTTCAGACTCTCGAATTGTCTTCTATAGGTTTGAAGCTTTGCCTTCTTGACTTTGGAGTCACCATCATATAGAGAAACCAACTTATCCCATACTTCTTTGGCTGAATCACAGTTCATGACTTTCGTAAATTCGGAATCGGTAATTTCACTAGTGATGGAATTTAAAGCTTTGGCATTAGCAATGTAAGCTCTTCTTTCATCTTGATCAGTTGGAAGATTTGCGGGAGCTTTGTACCCATCGAGAACAGAGTGCCATACTTCAGGACCAAGAGACATTAAATACTAGGACATCCTCATTTTCCAAAAACCAAAATTCGTTCTATCAAAGATAGGTAGTTTCCCTATTGCTTCCATGTTCTTCATTGTGCTTAAGAATCCTTCTTCCAGCTGTTAGGCTGATATTGAAGAAGCTGGCTCTGATACCAATTGTTGGAAATACTAAGAGGGGGGTGAATCAATATTTCTTTTTAATTGATAATTATTGCCAGTTAGATTCTTCACAATTAAAAATAGAGAGATGTATAATAATGATATTAAGGATTAATCAGAACTTCAATCCCTTTTTTTAATAATAGTATATAATAGATGAGTGAAGGGCACCAACCCTTTTAATGAAACAGGAACCAACATGTTTCCAAGAACCAACTTGGATTTTGATGAGGCTCCGACCTCTAAGGCTTCGACCCTATCTTCTCAAAGCACCAACCTTTTTTTTAGGGGCACCAACCCCTAGGACACCAATCCTTCAGTCTTATTTTAATAATAAATAAATGTTGTACTTACTTGAATTTCTTCAATAGAATACTGGACTCCAACAACAACTTGAGTTTGACTTTCCAAAGTTCTTCAACTTTCAAACCTCCACTATTTTCTGCTTATGCCTTGATGATCTCCGACACAGTTGCTTCAAGGTTCTGGACTATATCTCAATGCTATCCGTGTAGCCTTAGATCTCCATCAATGGTGATTTCACCCTACTGAACTTCTCCAACATTGTCATACCGAGTTCAAGTCACTACTGCCTGTGGTGAATTTTTAGTCCTCTAAACTGACTCTCATAACCGAGTTCAATATTGGAGACAATCCTTCACATGTCAACCACAGTCACAAGTCTGAAGGTATAATGATATGAGACACCTTCTTCGCGCTATAGCTATCTCCTCCACAAGACTGCAATGCTGAGATTGTATGTGATTGAAATTTCTGCACCAAGATTAACTCCAATCAGCCCACTGTACTGAGACTCTTATGTCAAGGTCGGAATTCAGGTTTTAGGCTGAAATTATGTGTTATTATAGTCACATATTTGAGCTTTAATTGGCTACAGGACCACCTATATTCTTGCCTTAGGATCGTGCTTATAAAAGACATAGATCTCATCTACCAGGTCTGAGTATTAGTGCTGCAACAGGTCTTAAATAACCAGATTCGAGACTGTTTCGGGGAAAATCACCCTAGAGGTTTGTTGGGTCAAAACCTCCACAGAGCAGGGCATGCCATTCAAAAGGACTCACACACAACCATACTTGAATGCAAAAAACTAGATAACAACGATAGCAGAACTCACCCGTAGTCCTACCTTCGATGTAGATCCCGCGGGGTCCAAACCCCCAGCAACCTTTCTTCCTCCTTCAACCTGGAAAACAAGAAAGAACGTGCACGGAAGCCTAGTTGTACAGGATATATTTCTCCTAAACGTTAGTGTAATCCATGTGAAATATGATATAAATGATAATAACTGCTTAATGATCAATCTTTTCACATATACAAATAGATACTAACACAGAAGTTCGGGAACAAGACGGTTCTTCATTATTATGAACAGCATGTACAGAAATAAAGAGTGGAGATATCACCTGAATCCTTCCACGATCTTCGAGCAGATCGTCGTCCGGATTCGTCCCGCCCTTGCCTCGCTAAGAAACTCTCAAGACTTGTGCACTCGAGATGGCATATAAATGGATAAACATCTCTAGGAAACAAGGGTTTCCTGTATAAATCTGGGAAAGTGCAGGAGGCACGGGGAATCAGACTTGAACTAGGATTCCAACAGAGTATAATGTCTATAAAATTTCTCTCTCCCTTAGGCCATGCACATGAGGGGCTTTTATACTCCCTCAAAGTAGTTTCAGTCAGTTGGAAACAGTTGGCCACGTACTGGGGTGGTTGAACAACTGGAGTAACCATCAACCCAGTCCGAAAATAGGGAATTTATATATATTTTTAATGGTTTTAATGGCATACGCAGAAAAGTACATGTGGACTCACGTATACACGCGGAAAATTCTGGGCATACCCGCGTATGGGAATTTTAACACTGTTTTTTAGTGAATTTGTTCAAGTCTATAGGAATGGGTGCCCAAAGCCATAAAGACAATCATGGATCACCTGAGGGTGAAAAATGATGCTATAACAGATGCCCCCTAATACATGAGGTCAGAAGGGGTACATGATGGCCGAAATGTATTATGCACATAGAAAGAACTTCACAAGGACAAGAGAGGACTTCACCAGATTTAAGCCTGCCAAAAACCAATGAAAGAAAACAGAGAGTCAACTCATGCTGAGGCAGGCATACCCATGCTCAGTCAAAAATACATCATATGGAAAGTACATAATAGATCCAAAATGTATACAAGTATATCTGAACTGAAAGTACACAATGAATCATCTGAGCATGGCCCAGAAGTACAAGTCTGAATCAATGTCCAAGTATCACATATAGAAAGCTGATCAATGATACTGAAACTGGATGTCTGATCATATAAGTAGTTGAATCTCCAAGTACCAAATCATAAGAGGTGGAACAAACGGTACAATCACGCAACTCGGGAGCCAACATATAGGATGATGTTGTACTGACACTGCAACATATAAGGGTGAACGACATCACTGGCAGAAACTGAATGGACTGTTAAAAGTGAACCGAGAAATGCTGATGCAACCCGAGGTCTTCACCGATCACTATGGAACAATTCTACACAATGGGAATAAATGAGCTGAAGTCGACCATGTGAGAAATCATGGATTACCGGTCAATGATGTATACCGTTAACCAACGCGAGACAACCCACCAATAATGAAAATGAGTGTCAAGGTGCCCCAGTACAATCTAACAAGTGTGAATAAATGAGTTGAAGTCCAACACTTGAAAGAATCTACCAATCAGGAGGCAATGATGAATCCCCACTGTCGATAGCGAAGAGTCTGCCACTGATGACTGCAAACCCTAAGGTACTGACAAAAAGACTCTAGACCTTATTCCCAGAGCAATGAGTCGGAGTCGATGGGAAAATATCTCCTGGTTAACTTGTACAGATATACAAGGTCAAAAGTTGGCTTAAACATCGAGTCCAAATGAAGCTGGCTAAAGGCTAGGATAAATAAGTAGCCAATATGCAATGCAGTAATACAAATCAACAACACCAGGGAGCCTCTAGGGTAATAGCCAGAAAAATGATAGTGAGGAAGAAGAAGAATGAAGCTTCAACACATAAGTGATGGCGGGACTAAAGAGGACTCCCGAGCCTACATAAAACGCAGCATGGGCAACAAGTGATAGCGAGGAACTAACCAAGAAGCCCATGTAAAGGAAGGCTCTACCATCAAGTCATGATTAAATAATCGGCGAGTGAAATGGGTGTAATACTCATGACCTGGTGGGATCAACCCTATGACAAGTGATCAGTATGGAGGCTAGTATGCAAAATGCAACGGAAAGTGGATTCCCTAACCTATATGCCAGTGAAGATCATATACCTGCCATGACGAGCCAGCAGACATGGATCAAAAAACCGGGAAAAATCTCAAATTTGTCAAAATGTACCTGAAAACATACCAAACTGGGCACTTCCAAGCATCCGGGTTATGCAGCTTAAGATAGATTGAAAAAATAAGCATAACAAATTTTTGCGAAAATTTTCAACTTTTTGGACATAAATAGACAAATTACCTCATATTTGGTTCATTGTTACATTGCTGATTTGGAAAAAAGTGCTCTGGAGCAAAAAAATTCTTTCGTCAAAACAGGAGCAACCGACCGTCAAATCGCACCGAATTTGTCAGGTAAGCTCATAAACCATCCTTGCAATTCATTTTGTCTGTTCATAAATTAAAATTTAGTAATTTTCATCGTAGAATCTCTTGCTAAAAATCACGGGTTTGCGCATACGCGGGTTGGTAATGACGAAGTCGTGTATACACGCGACTGTGCACAAATAAAGTCGCGTATGCACAGGCCCAAATGAAAAATGCGTAGCTAATGAAGGAATGATTGAAATTTTGCAGGATGACCATATCATGGAGAGAGCGTGAACACAGTGCTATTGATCAAGAAGTCATGCGAGATCGAGCATCACTAAATATTCTTCGAAATTGCGGATTGCTCAAGTTTTTCAAAATGCCAAATATGAAGAGTAATGTCTGGTTGCTTGAAATGCTTGTGAACTATTGGGAACCGGAAGAAGACTGCTTCATTATAGATCAGATGCCTATACGCATCAAAGTGGAAGATATATATTTTATTACTGGACTCTCCCGGAGGGGGGAGCCAGTAGACTTGCATGGGAAGCCTTTGGGAGGGCTAACCGTGGAAGATTACATCCACGTGTACTGCGTAGAGGGTTCCAAGAAAGTGGGAACTCAAATTGCAATCAAAGATTTAAGAGACTTGCACATAAAAATCCTCCTTTTTACCATTGGGAGAGTAGCAGGATCAACTTCTCTACACCAGGCATCCAAGACGCAAATGAGTATAGCAGTGGAATGCTTAACTCATTTATATGATTGGTGCACAGCTCTACTGATGAACATGAAGCAACAATTGACTTCAATCCGAAAGGAAAAGACAAAACATTTTGGATATGGTACAATTTTGATGACATTCTTCTTCGAGAAGATACCAGCATTGAGACCCAAAGTGATCTCTACCATCAGCAGCCCGAGAGATCCAAGAATTGCCCGCTGGGCAGACATGATGAAGAGATTTGGGGGAAGTGAAGTTCCCCGGACCACTTGGGATGATGAGTTCTTCCTTTGGTGGGGAGAAAAAATTATCGCTGTGGACGACTATCCCTATGCCGGGATGGACTTTCGTGGCGATCCAGATCATGTCCTTCCACCAGGCGTGGCATGGGGCGCAGTCGGTAAGTTTGCAATTTTTTGAGATATATAATTTTTTGGATTTTTTCAAATATGTATAAAAAAATGAAAAACAAACATGTTTTTCATTGGATTCATAATGACTTACAAAAATGATCATGATACAGATATTGGACCAGTTCGACCTGAGGGTTTCCCGCGACACAAGCGTCGCAGAGGCGAAGCGGATACAGTGGATTCAGACAGGACCCTCCAGGCTGTACAGAGGAACTTGGAGGGATTAACCTGCCAAGTACCTATGGCTGCAGTGGAAGATCTGCCGGAAGCCATCCAGAGACGGGTGGTAGGAGTGCCCCGAGACTGGGTACGGTTATTCCGCCGAGTTGCCACCGCGATCGTGTTCTATAAGAACACAACTTCTGGGCAGGGACCTCAGGAGTAGATAGATATGATGTATCAGATGACTGTATATTTTTTTAGACTGAACATGATCGGGGGCATAAGCCCAATTTTTTTATGACTTATGGATCCAAATTTTTGTAAAGTTTTTGGACACTCTGATGATATATATACAGCGATGTTTGATTTGATGTAACAAATGTATCAAAATGTATGATGTTTTTTATGATTAAATTTTATTGTATGGAATGATTAATATGTCAATCCAGTGCTTGATTAGCTAATGAGTCTGCCATCCAATTGTCAGCTCGAGGAATATGAATAAAAGTTAAAAATTGAAATGATCTCTGTAAAAAATGTACCCTCAAGAACAACCGGAGTAAAAATGGATCTCGAACCCGATAAGTATTGTTCAACTGCGACACCACCAGCTGAGAGTCCAAAAAAACTACCAACGAATCAACACCCAAAGATATTGCCTCCGAGAGTAGATAAACAACTGCAGTGTATTCTGCTATGTTATTGGAAGCAGAACCAATGCAGACCCCTCTTGATACTAACAGCTGACCGGATGGATAATGAAGTACCCAAGCCGCGGAAGCTAAGTTCCGGGTGTGTCTACTAGCACCATCGGTGAAACCAAAATGACTCATGACATCCAACACAACCTGCCAAACCAGATCAAAAAACATCACCAACGCATCAAAGATCGAAAATCAACCAGATATGTACAAATCAAAACTAATATATACAAAAGCAACATGCCAGGCCGAAGCCTAGGCATAATACTTCTTCAAATAGAGCCCATTTCGGGGCTCCGGCAACTCGTTCCCTTCAAAATCAACCAAGGTATATGCTCCTTTCTTAAGGAATTTTTTAATGATGAAGGGGCCATACCACATAGACTTAAAATTTTCTGGCCCCAGGGCATATTTTTCTTGGGCATAGACCAAAACAAGGTCACCTTCCGAAAAAACCCTAGGTTTGACCGCCTTATCGTACTGAGCTTTAACTCGGTTTTTATGCGCTTCATTCATCGTGGCGGCATCCCGACGCTGCTCATCGAGATGTTCCAGATGAAGGAGCCATTATTCAAGACTAGAAGTGTCAGGAAGAAGTTCAACAGCTAATTTAAGAGAAGGAATCTCGCATTCAATGGGAAATACAGATTCCAACCCGTGCACTAGCTGAAACGGAGTAAAGCCAGTCGAAGTTTTCACTGACGTCCTGTATGCCCAAAGTGCAGGATATAGCATAATATGCCAGTTGGATCTAGCTTTATCAATTGTCCTTTGAAGAATTGTCTTCAAGGATTTATTCACGGCTTCCACTTGCCCATTGGCTTGAGGATAATACGGAGATGAATGCTCTTGCCGGAAACCTAATTTTAGAGCCAACTCAGCCATCATGCTATTCTGAAAATGACTGCCATGATCAGTGACAATCTCTCTAGGAATACCAAAACGAGCAATAACCTAGTTGAAAAGAAAAAGAGCTGCAGTCTCACCATCATTCCCAAAAGTAGGCATAGCCTCGACCCACTTAGTAAAGTAGTCTACTGCTACAATAATGTACTTGTGACCTTTAGCCGAAGGCGGGTTACAAGTAGTATAATCAATACCCCACTTTGTAAAGGGACCGACAGTAATGACTGGAAAAAGTGGGGCTGGATGAGCGCACATTTTTCGAGTATAGACTTGACACGGATGACACTTTTTGACCGATTCGATACAATCCTTGAAAATCGAGGGCCAAAAGTACCCAGCACGCAAGATTTTTTGGGCTGTAGAAAGCCCAGATAAATGACCCCCACAAGCTCCACTGTGGGAATCATTCAGCACAGCCTCAGCTTCTTCGAGAGTTAAGCAGCGTCTCAGGATTGAATCAACCCCTCGACGGTATAAAGCATCACCAATAATCAAGTAATTCTTAGCCAAGTGACGCAACTTACGATGCTCATCTTTCGAAAAAGTAGAGGGAAACTTCGCAGTCTGAAGATACACAACGATATCTCCATACCAAGGATCCTGTGAAGAGATAAGAAACAAATTTCCATCCGAGAACGATTCATCATAGATCATTTCTTCCCCACAAGGCAACTCGGAGATCAATTCCGCGAAAACCAATGATTTCTTGGACTTGGCAGACATAAACTCAAGATCAAATTCCCGCAAAATCACAATCCATCTATTGTATTTGCCCCCAATCACTCGCCTACTGAGGACAAACTGAAATGGATTGGCTGCTGCCAAAACATAAGTTTTTCGTAGAATAATGTAATGTCGGAGTCGCTGCATAGCATGAACTGCTGCTAAAGCTAACTTTTCTATCGGAGTGTACCGGAGCTCAGGACCTACCAATCCTCGACTAAGATAGTAAATAACATGCTCTGCAAGAGCATCATCTTCCTGAACCAGAACCATACCAATAGTAGATTCTGCTGCTGCCAGATACAAAAGGAAATCCCTGCTATAATCAGGTGGACTCAATAAAGGAGCAGAGGTCAATGCTTTCTTCAAAGCATCGAATGAGCGTTGAGCGTAGTCATCCCAAAGAAAAGGAACTCCCTTCTTCAACAATCTCATAAATCCCTTTGTAACTTTAGCATAATTTATGATAAATCTCCAAAGAAAATTAGACTTTCCTTGTAGACTTTGAAGTTGACGGATAGAGGACGGGGGAGGCAACCGAAGTATTGCCTCAACCTTGAAGGGATCTACCCTAATCCCTTCCCTAGACACAATGAATCCCAATAACTGACCGGATGTAACCGCGAAAATGCACTTGTTCGGATTCAACCTAATCTTATAGAAACGACATCGTTCAAATATTTTCCGGAGGTGAGCAGGATGATCCATCCTCTTTTGAGAATGAGCAGCTAAATCATCCAAATACGCCTCGATAATATTTTTGATGTCATGGAAGGCATATGACATGGCCCACTGAAACGTAGCCCCAGCATTTTTAAGACCAAAAGGAATCTTCTTGTAAGCAAAAATACCCCAGGGACAAATAAAGGCAGTCTTATGCTAATCTTTAGGACGGATAGTAATCTAATTATATCCGGAGAAACCGTCCATGAAGGAGAAAATCTCATTACCGGCACACTCGTCAATGATCTGATCGATAAATGGTGTGGGGTAATTATCTTTAGGACATGCTTTATTTAGGTCTCTGAAATCAATGCACACTCGAATCGTTCCTTGTTTTTTATCTACAGGAACAGGGTTTGAAACCCATTCAGTCAAAGGAACAGGGAAAATGAATCCCGCCTTAAGCAGCTTCTCCACCTCAGCTTTGATAGCTGCTGCCTTCCTAGGATTGACCAGACGAAGTTTTTGCCTCACAGGCTTAGCGTTTTCGTAAGTCTTGATCTCATGCTGGACAATAGATGGATCTATACCAGGAATTTCCTCATAAGACCAAGCGAATACATCCCTATACTCTTTAAAAATCTCGGTATAAATCTGAATCTCTTCACGGGAACATTCAGCTCCAATGAAGACATTCTCAATAATATTGGGATCCCTGGAAATGTTCACTGGGATAGTAGGAGAAATCACAGCCATGTTCCCTTCAGCATAAACCTATGTTGGTGCTAAAGGGTTCAGGACTGGGTGAACAGGACCAGGAGACTGAGGACTTGGAAAACTTGTTTCAACTTCGCTCAAATCAGGTAAAAAGTAAGACCGATGATGCAAGTCATCCCACAGTCTATCTATACCATTCATAGCTTCCAGGATGGCCTCTTCAGATGGAAGAGTAGTATCAAGGCAATCCTGGGCAGAAGAAGAACTAAGTGTCCAAGCCGGATCCACATCTCCATCCAACTCTTCCGGTGAAAGAGGAGCTGAACTGGATTCTGTAGAGTCAAAAATAGACTGATAAGCAATCTCAGCTGCAGACATCGGAAATGCCATTCCACCCACTTTACCTTCCGCTAATGTGGCAGTAGGGGAAGGTAAGGTCCAAGGGTCCGAAAAATAATGAGTTCTGGAGAACTCTCTTCGAAGAGGAGCCTTGGAGGATGAAACTGCATTTATATGCACCGTAGGAGGAGTAATATCGAAAGTACCCATCAAGGAAGAATACATTCCAACCCCTAAATTCTCGACAGGCGCCTTAGTATTATCCAACTTTGGAACAGATGAGTCAGTAGACGCATTCGAGTCTACAGGAGGACAGTCCAGTTGATCCACTGTAACGATCCTCCCTTCGTGAGGGAAAAAAATAATCCGAAATAATGAGGATGCAATGGCATCCATCTCATAAATCCAGTTTCTCCCCAACAGAAGGTTGTAGTCCAAGCTTGCATCCACTACCTCAACCTCTATATTTACAGTTTTTCCCCCAACACAGATGGGAAAAGCTGGGACAATACCATGCAGTTTGTGAGAATAACCATAAAACGCAGTCAGAAGAGTGGTAGATGGAACAGCTTTGGGGGATCCAATCATCTTCCAACATGTGAGAGACATCACGCATGTGGAAGCACCCTCATCAACAACCGTCCGAAAGATATTGCACTTCTGGTATGATGATTTAATATGAAAAGCCATATGATCGGGGAGTCTCTTCTTAAAATTAGACATATCAAAAGTAATCAGAAGAGAATTTTTCGGATCAATAGCCCCAATGGCAGTGAGCAAAGCACTACGCTGAGCCGGACAAGACTAGAGTACCCCTAAAGCCGACATAGCACAAGGACTCTGCGCCAGATCTTCCACAATAGAGTAGTTCTGGGCAGCCCTAGCATTTGGATTAATCGTCGATCGCTTAGAAGATGCTTTGGGCATCCGAGGCATAGACTCAACAATAGGCTTTATAATATGAAGTGGCTCAGTAGCATCAGGAGTATCCTTAGCTTTCGAAGACTCTTCTCCACCATAATCACGGGATCTCGTAGCGACATCCACGTGAGCACTCATCATGAATATGTTCGATGATATTTCCTCTTCCTGGGTGCCCCCAGAGGAAGCCCCAGGATTTTGATTTGCGCCAACAACTAATTGTTGCCCTTGGGGAAAAGGGTTTGTTAACACAGCCTGGGAACTAGAAGAACCCTGCTGAGCTAACAAGCACTGTGCATCCTGAATTTTAGGGCAAAGGTGTGTAAGATGGTCTCCAGCACACAGCTTGCATGGAAACTTCACTTTATTTTTGTCCTTTGGACCCTCACCAACATGCTCATTGGTTTTATTCGCATTACCCTTCCCGTTCTTGCCCTTCTTCTTATTATTTCGTCCCTTCTTCTTCCCTTCGGATTTTTTATTTCCTTTGGGATCAGAAGCTTGGACAGCATTTATCGACAAATATTGGGAAGGCGATGACTCACGAGGCACAGCCTGACCAGAAGGAGCAGATTGCAAAGACAACTGCTGCAATTGATTAAGCAGGCTGGTTGCACCACTATTGATCGACCCGATAAGCCCATCACCATGAGGACCAGGCTTAGTTTTGGATAAATCTAATTTGGAACGAGGAGCATTGGGCAAATATTTATGGAGGACCCCAGACTGAGAATAGATCAGTTCCAGCTGCTGGGCCCTAAAAATGGCCTGCTCCTCAGAAAATACCCCAGACAGGGATACATCTTTAGAAATGTCTGACTGCAGAGATTTCAGAAACCATTCCAAAAGGAATTCTTCTGGAATATGAGCTTTAAGAAGCCTCTTCCTTCTCCTCCATTCCTGAATATGGTCAGAAATGTGGGTTGCGTTGTCCTGCTTAAAATTAGCTAGGAGTTCAGTCCCAACGTCATATCGGACAGGAAACTGGAAATGGTTTAGAAATGTAACAGCCAGTTCTCAAAATGTAGCAAAATTGCCCCCAGTTAGCTCAATATACCATTTGGCAGCGTTTCCAGTTAGGGTGCGTTGAAACAATCTCAACCTAATCGAATCATCGATCAGGGAGTTAGAAGAGCACCATAAATGGAAAGTGGTGATGTTGTCAGCCGGATCCTCTCCATTCTTGCCTTCAAACTTAGGAATGTCTGAAGGTAGTTTGGTCGGGACCGGAGGCCACCCCGGATTGTACCGAATCGGATCATTCGTCAATTTCGACAGATCTGGCAAGTTTAACGTTGCCAGAAAAGGTAAACAAGGCGGAGCCTGAGGATTCCATCCTTGATAGGATGAATTCCCAACATTCTGAAAAGAATACCCTGGATTTGATGAGGCACCAGGTTGCCAGAAAGAACTCGTAGAAAAAGGAGAAGAACCTCCTCCCCAGGCAGAGTTACCAAAGACCGGACCAGTTCCCCCACCTGAAGTATTAAATGAAGAGGAAAGCCCCTGATAGGGGTTCCAGGCATTAGAAAGAGGGGAAAAAGTCTGATAAGCACTCGACGAAGGGAAAGAAGCATTCCCTTGGTGACCAGCATAAAACTGATTCCCTGCCCCCGCTGTAGTGAATACAGGGTTCCAACCTGTAAAAGTAGTCGAACTCTGACCTCCAGACCAAGGGTTGAAACTCTGGGTCTGAGAAGTAAACGGAAAGGACCCTAAAGAAGGATTCGAACTAGGAATATGTCCAGTTCCGAAGGGGAACCCTTGAAAAGAAGCTAATCCACTAGCCATAAAAGACATGGGTGTAGATCCAGCTGCAGCAGCGGAGAAGGAAAAAGAAGGAATCCCACTAGTGGGCATTCCAAAACAGAAGGGACCAGATTGAGAAGCATGTGCTTGGGTGGAACCAGAGCCAAACACAATAGCACTAGAGGAAATCGAAGATATAGCAATAGTGCCCCCTCCTTCAACAGAAGCAGGAGTCTGAATGCCTGCAGCACTCACAGCAGAAGCCGCGTTCCCAGTCGTGGCCATCGAAAGGTATGTATAATAAGGAGGATCTTCCAGTCTCTGTGACTCAGGTCCGATGTATTCAACAACGAACGGATAATCAGGAGGAAGAGGACATGGAAGTGACTCTGAGGGTTCAGACACTTCCTCTACCTGTACTTCTTCTTCCTGTGGAAATAATACTCGTGAGGTGAGCGGAGCGCTCCTCTCGGAACCGACACCAGAATCAGCTACGAAACCTTCAGACCCTTGTGGAGGATCTCTCTCCACTGCGTCAGACGCCACAGGGTGGTAACCGCCTACTAAATCACTCCTACGCCTTCTTGAAGAAGGCTCTGGACTCTCGAGAGATAACCCCCGGATTCTCCTCGATCGACGAGGCGCTTGATCAGCCACTTTAACAGATTTTAATTAGACTCAAAATGTATAAAGCTAGGCAAGCTAGGAGCAAAGAGCACTCACTACAAAAAAATAATCCCTAAGATACAATCAAGCAAACAACCTTCAGGTATTTCCGCTCCGGGTGATTAGGACTGGACACCAAAATACAAGAAAGCGAAATATAGGACCTCCCGAAAGTAGTCTGGGATAATTACGGCCCAAGCCTACTAGCGAAGGTATCAGAAACAGCTACGCCGACCTCCTAACGATAGCCTTTGCTGGCTCAAGTACCCAAGCTTCGCAAGGGCACCCCCCAGAAGTACTGCTGAAAGTGATGCAACGTCTGCCTCAGGTACCACGGGTATTCCCCCCCGCAGTCACCTATGTGGAACCTAGGAGTGGAAACTATGGGCACCAATCCGTGTCAGAAGCCGGGTGGAACGGTCTTGAGGTCATATTCAGCAAATCAGAGAGGGGGTATCTCTCTTCTCAGCCTTCACTTCCCCTCGCGCTTGACTCTCTGGAGGAGAGCTTTCCCGGTCCACCTAACGGAGTTGGATTTTTCTCAATTAATCAACTTCTATGTTTTGTTTGAGCGGCCTTGGAGAGTTAACTCTCCACTCACCTAATCCAAGGCCCTACAACCTAGCTAGTTGGTGTATGACACTTAGAAAACTTGCTAGTTGATTTTAAATTATATCGCTTATTTTAATCAGCTGTTTTGTTAAGTCAAAGGGATACGGAAATGAAACTCGTGGTGTTTTGACGCAGAAAAGAAATTAATAAAAACCAAACTACATGCAAATGCAGTATTTGTCTTTCGATGAAAAGCAACTTCTACACAGGTTCTACGAGACTAAAAAAAAAAATTATTTTTCTTTTCAGATAACAAACTCACACTCGCAAAAACTATGAAAATGACTAAATGCTTAAGTGCACCTGATGAAAATCACTAAAAGCATGCAAATTCTAAGATGAAAAATCTCCTAAAGCAGAGCGAAATTTCCCAAAGATCCTTCAGTTTTATCTCTTTTTGGTTGTCCAGAAATCTAGTTCCCACAATCAGAAACTCTTGATACAAAGACACCAAAATCGCTTGAAAACAAGAGGAAGAAATCAATGACAACTCCTTTCCAAAATCAAGTCAAAATCCAAAGGCAAGAAATCTCGACAAAGCTTCAAAAGATATAATGAAACGAAAACGAAAATACAAAAACAAAAGAAAACAACAAAGTAAAATTTTTTTTGAGCTTTTGATTTTTATAAAAGAAGAGTTCGAAAAGACCAAGAAAAACTATCAAATCCCAAGCCAAACAACACTGAATTTCAAGCAAAAACACTTCAAAAACGCTCCAAATCTTATAAGGCTAACTAGTAGCAAGATTTATATGAGAAAAAGAAGACAAGAAACTCAGTCACTCAGCCTAGAAGAATAGTACAACCTTGCAGCAAACAAAAACTTCAAAGAACCAAGAAAGACTCTTCAAAAATTGCAACAAGACCTAATCGACTGAACTCAAGAAAACCAACCAAGAAATGGGAAAAAATCAAAGTGAAAAGCAAGACACAAAGGTAGGAAAGAGTAAATGAGCAGGAGCTCTTTGTTCTGATAAAGCAGAATAGCCAAGAATCCCCAGAGAGAGATCTTGGTACTCAAACCAGAAATGCCAGCACAAGAAACAAGACTTTGCCAAATAAGCTAGTTTTCAATCAAACAAGAGAGAGAAAAAACCAAAGACCACTTTCTACACAATCCAGAGGGTACAAAGACACTGCAGGAACAGGTCTCCACGGCAGACAGGACTAAAAAGCCAAGAAATCCAAAGTTTCAAAATCTACCCAGGTATACGCTACTTGACAGTTTGACAACAAGCGTGCATACGTGACTGTGATAAAGGAAACCCGCGTATACGCGACTCCCTTTAACAAAAACTGTGTGTATACGCGTCTGTGTACAGAAAAACCTGCGTATGCAAAGGTAAATAATAAAAAATAAAAAGGATCAAGCCTGGATAAGGAACCAGGACTTCAGTCTGACTGAGAAAGAGTAAACCGGACTAGAAATAAAAGTTAAAACTGTTGGAAACCTATCAAACATCTGAAACCACCCAACAGGGGAATCACAAGAATGTGATCCCCAGCGGAGTCACCAGTTCTGTTTCGGGGAAAATCACCCGAGAGGTTTGTTGGGTCAAAACCTCCACAGAGCAAGGCATGCCATTCAGAAGGACTCACACACAACCATACTTGAATGCAAAAAACTAGATAACAATGATAGCAGAACTCACCCGTAGTCCTACGTTCGATGTAGATCCCGCGGGGTCCAAACCCCCAGCAACCTTTCTTCCTCCTTCAACCTGGAAAACAAGAAAGAACGTGCACGGAAACCTAGTTGTACAGCATATATTTCTCCTAAACGTTAGTGTAATCCATGTGAAATATGATATAAATGATAATAACTGCTTAATAATCAATCTTTCCACATATACAAATAGATACTAACACAGAAGTTCAGGAACAAGACGGTTCTTCATTATTATGAATAGCATGTACAGAAGTAAAGAGTGGAGAGATCACCTGAATCCTTCCACGATCTTCGAGCAGACCGTCGTTTGGATTCGTCCCGCCCTTGCCTCGCTAAGAAACTCTCAAGACTTGTGCACTCGAGATGGCATATAAATGGATGAACATCTCCAGGAAACAAGGGTTTCCTGTATAAATCTAGGAAAGTAAAGGAGGCATGGGGAATCAGACTTGAACTGGGATTCCAACAGAGTATAATGTCTATAAAATTTCTCTCTCCCTTAGGCCATACACATGAGGGGCTTTTATACTCCCTCAAAGTAGTTTCAGTCAGTTGGAAACAGTTGGCCACGTACTGGGGTGGTTGAACTACTGGAGTAACCATCAACCCAGTCCGAAAATAGGGAATTTATATATTTTTTAATGGTTTTAATGGCATACGCAGAAAATTACATGTGGACTCGCGTATACACGCGGAAAAGTCTGGGCATACCCACGTATGGGAATTTTAACACTATTTTTTAGTGAATTTGTTCAAGTCTGTAGGAATGGGTGCCCAAAGCCATAAAGACAATCATGAATCACCTGAGGGTGAAAAATGATGCTATAACAGAGACATAAAGAAGTCTTGAGCTAATGCAATAGATTTGAAATTTTAAAATATCACTTGCTCGATCTCCTCATTTCACGAGTTGTGAACTACCCTTGCTGTGATCTACACTGAATTATCTTCACCGAAAAATTGATGACTCTGAAATGGATGAACGCAGATTTATATATATAGTAGTTTTTACCTATCAACAGACACATCCATTGGAAGAAAGGCCCAAATTATATGACTACATAGGTTGGCTTGACTGTAAATATATATATATATATATATATATATTTTTATAGGTCGGCTTGACTGTAAATATATATTTTTTATCTTAAAAATTCAGTTTCTCACAAACTAATGGGAGTTTCAGGAGAAGTAAGAGCTTGTTGGAAAGAGGGAAAAATCCTCTTTAATATGGTCTAGGATTCATTGTGAAAGGATGCCTCCAAGGTGTCTAAATTTATTTTTCTTTGTGAATGTTTCATAAAATTTTAGTGCAGAAGGTGATTAGGACAGTAAGAGATCATTATAGCTTCTTCATCATGGTGTGTCTTCCATGTCATCATATGTCATAGTGTAGCATCTATCAATCTTCCATTAAGACAGCTCATCAAGAGAGCATATATTCCATCAATGACAATTATTGACCAACAATTTTGTGGCGACGATAGCAGAAAATCCAACAGACCAATATCAAATCTGTCAGTTCCAGGTAAGAGCCGAGATCTCTCCCTGCATTTTGAATCAGTTCTTACTACCTACAACTTCCAATTTTGAATTCTAGGGGAGGAAATATGAAAATTAGGGCACAGCGGTTGGCACGGGTTTTGGGCACAGAGTCGCGCCAACCGCCCAATTTTTACACTAGGGCGCGCCCATTGGCGCGACTGTTTGGGAAACAGTCACGCCAATGGCGCAAACCATTTTTTGTGCAAAATTAAAGTCACAAACCCCAATCATTCACAATTTTAAGTTTCAAAAAAGGCTGATACCATTCATATGAATGTGTTTACAGGTAGAAAGCGGCAAAATGGTGATAGAATGGAAAGAACAGGAACACAGCGAAGAATATGAGCTTGCCATGGAAAATGAGAGATGCATGGAAGCTCTCAGGGACTGTGGAATGAAGAAGTTCTTCTTGACACTGTGTCTTTGTGCTCAACCAGATATGTTACAATATTTGATCAGCATATGGGATGAGGACCAAGAAAAGTTCATCGTTCGAGGTCAGGAACTTGAGATTGATGTTTCTGACTTCTGTTAGTAATCAGTGATTTTGGCCTTCATAGATGACTAAATGATTTCCATATATTTCTAGAAACAAAGTTTATAGACATTTTGAGTTCTAGAATCTCATTACCTTTATCATCCTTAAAGATAATTTTCACTATTTCGTGTTTCCATCATGTCCAGCTCTGCTTTCTAGTCCTAGAAAACCCATTAGAGGCTTATGTCACTCATTTTGTCTAAATCCAATATTATTTGACCCAAATCCTCTGTTTTTTTTTCCTATAAACACCCCACTGCTACCTAAGCCCACCAATCAAACAACTTTTTTGTGTATCCCAAAATACTCCCAAGCACTAATGGTCTCAAACTATCTCTATAGACTCTTTAGATAAATCAAGTACATTGGATTTTGGATCTTCAATACATTAGTTTATCATAAACTCTATCTTACACTTGTTGATCCCAAATTCTAGGTCTTAGTCCAAAAACCAAGTCCAAGAAAGCCTCCACTAGGTCACCTAGGGTTTCACAAAGTCATAGGGTGGATTTGGTGCCCTACAAACTATGTTTTTCCTGTATGAATAAACTGCATTCAAAGAAGAAAAGGACAGGTGATCTTTTCCAAACTGATAAAAAAGGTTATTCAAGGAAGGATTTTTGGCCTAAAATCATGAATATTGCAAGGGGACAGCTGCCCTTTGCTCACATTTCTACAAGAGGATCAAATAGCCATCAGACTAGCAATAGGTAAGGTAAAAGAGAAAATCATCATAAGAAGACCATTCACAGCAAGAAGCAAGAAGCAAGCATATGTTTGAAAAGAATCAGGATTTATGACTATTTTGACCAAGCATGAATCAGTACTAGGGTTACAAGGGCAAAGGCCACCTCAACTCCATCAAGTGTACATTGAAGACTTATAGAAATGATGAATGGGTTTGAGAAGTTTCAGATAACTTAGAAGAAAACACTAGTTACTTTTTCTAAGCAACCCTAAAACCTAGGAGTTTGGGAAAATTGACAAACTGGTCAAGGTGATGACAGAACCTCCTTCATAACAGCAGAGGGTTTCAGAGGGTTTCAAGCTGCCCTCTAGGGTTTGGCAAAGAGGCATTGACTCCACATCACCAAAGGTACAAAGGTAAAGATTATTAGTACACACCAGTATGAGGTTTTTAAAGGTAAAATCATAGAACTAAAAGGATCCAAGGAGGCAGACCTAAACACCAGTACCCCACTTCACCAAAGGGACAAAAAGGGACAGAAATATCAGTTCAGGGTTTCACTTCTCAAAAGAGCAGTCAGAGGCATTTACAAATGATCCAAGGATGCAAGCATGAGGGAAAAAATTGCCAAAGGAGGCAACTATGACAAGCCTAGGTTCATGGTTGATAAAATGAGTTGTCCAACTCCAAAAGAGACAGTGATCAAAAGGCAGAAGTTTTGTAGGCACCTGCAAGAATAGAAGTGGCCAGGAAAGACACACAAATGGTTTAAATATCTTACCTCCATCACTAGACATACATAATTTGCAAACTAATCAAAGGAACAAGAAAGTAGTTGGCCTAAGAGTAGTAAAGCCTCCAAAATTTTCCTTATCAAAGGCATATTCTGTAAAAGATGGTTAAACATGAATGACACTTTTACAAGACTGTCAAAAGTGTTTCCCTATAGGAAGATTGATAAGGTCAAAGCATGAATGTTTCAAATAATGGTGGCACATCTAAAAATACCAAGTTGTTGTTGATGCTTGCTGTTAGGTTTTTTCTCCCACCATGATTTTTTTCCTCACTACTTCACAGAAAAACAAGACAAAATGTGAATCAGAGAAAAAAATGTCAAATTAATCACAAGTTTGTTGTACATAAGTGTTAAAACATCATGAAAAGGTTCATATTTACAAATGAGATTAAAGATTCATATTGAGATGGTTGAAGGATTTGTGAGCAAAAGAAGAACATCAAGAGGTTTCCAGTAAGGGAAAAAACCACTTTTTCTAAGACTCTGCCACCTACAGGACCAAAAAGGCCAAAAAACACAGTGAGAAAAAGTAAAGAGAAATAAGCCTTAGAAAGTAGGTTTGGGCTCATAAATTTATTTTTCAAAAGACTATAAAGGTCTCCTTGATCCCCTCCCCACCTCATTTGTCATTGAAAAAAAGAGAAAGAACCGTTGAAAGCAAGTTTTGAGGGTTTTTGTGCAAGTTTGAAGAAACATTTTAGGTGCTGCGCACCGAGCCTGGCGCTACGCACCTGGCCATTGGTGCTGCGCACAGAGGAGGCAGCAGCAGTGTTATTTTACACTGCGCTGCACACCAGGAAGCTGGCGCTACGCACTGGCCAAGGCACTACACACAGGAACAAAATATCCCCACTTCTGCCATTTCACAATAGTGCTACGCTCCAACAGGCCCGACAGGCCCATTTGTCGGCCCGACTCGCCCGGTGTTGCACGTGCAGTTAGGCGGTGCTACACACCTGGGCAGGCACTACGCACAGACAGAGCTTGGCCCAATTTTCTCAAAAAGGGCCAAAAAAATCGAGTTTTTTCCTCCAAATCTCCTGCAATCAGTCAAGCAAGGCTGATGGCTCTCTTCCTAACTTTCCAAGCAGTATTTTTCATAAACATGGAGGACATTTAAATCCTAATGTGACCAAACCTTAATCTACATAAAGATCAGATATTTGACCTTTCTAAGGCAGGGTTTACCAATTGAAGGTTGTCCTTAGCCTAAAGACACTGAGATGCAAGCAAACCTCCTCCTAAAACTCTGAATTTTTCCTAGACCTACCTCATATTGCCTCCATTTGTCAAAATTTCCCTCACAACACTCATTACCCTCTCTAGACCTAAAGGCTCTCAAACAAGCTAAAACCTTTATTTTAAGCCAGTCACCATGTCTGAAGAAGAAATCCATACTAGCAGTGATGAAGACCAAAGGCCTATCAAGCCAAAACATAAGGGAGGAAGGGTTAATAGGTTTGAGCCCTTAGAAACTATTCAAATCACATCTTATCCCATGATCCTTGCATCTTTTCAAGATGTTGGATGTTATCAGTTTTGTGAGAGGGTTAAAAAAGTCCAAAGCCACTCAAACTTGACTAGTTTGTTCATTCTCAGCCTACAAAACCACCAAGTCAACCTAGCAGGAGTGAATTTTGAACTCTCATCTAAATCCATTGCTAAAACCACAGGAATACCAGATATTGGTGAGAGATGGTTTAAACAAAAGAAATTGGACTTGAGCTACTATGAGCCCTACCTCAAACGTAGTTGTCAACAAGGTTGCAAGGCTGTTTTCCCCTTCTCCCACCTGCTAGAGAGGTATTCCCTACCAATAAGACAGATTATCAAGTACTTCACCTGTAAGGGGAGGTACTCTAGGGTTTATTATTATCACATAAGGCTTCTAATGCACTTCACCAGGGTTAAATTTATAAACCTACCATATTATCTCTACCGGAGCATTGGAAAAATGGCTTCAGTGGTCAAGAAGAGGAGTTATTCCCACCAAATGCAGAGCCGTTTTTATCATTCCTTGGTTAAGATGATTTTTTTACACCAAATGGAGGAGCAAGGAATCCCTTGGGAAGTTTTTATCTCACATGATGTATTTGCCAATCCCTAAGCCTTCATTTAGAAAAAATTTCCTTCCACTTCACATCCACCTACCTCCACTCCTCCATCATCTCCACATATGCCTTCTCCATAAAGAAACTCACCTCCTATCTCTTCTCCTAATGCATCAAGTGAAGGAGCTGACAGTAGCCCTAATGATGAGCAAACAGATGACAACTGAGAGGAAAAGGACAGTGAGGTAGAAACAGAGTTTAATGAAGAAAAATAAGAGGACAACAGTGCTAAGGGAGAAGATGATGGCAGTAGGCATGAAGAACAAAAAAAATCAGTGAGGAAGAGGCATAATCTAAGGAGGAAGACCAACAGGATGATGATAGCATGGAAGAGAGTGATGAAAATGAGGCAAAGGCAAAAAAAGTGAGGCAAGTACAGAGCTTAATCAAGAAGATGAAAGTGATGAAAATGATAGATATAGTGGGGTAGAAACAGAGCCTAATAATGAAGAAGAAGATGATGATTACATGGAGAAGAATGATGAAAATGGCAGTAAAAAAGAGGAAGGCAGTGAGCAATTGGAGCAAAACAGTGATAATGATGACACCACTAAATAAATCTCAAGTGCTGAAATGAATGAAGGCAGTGAAATTGAAGAAACAAAGGGAGAGGATGAAGAAATTAAATACCAAGAATAGACAAATGATGAGGTAGAAACAAATTTTGAAGATGAAGGAAGTGATCACAGCAGTGGCACAAATGAGACAGTCAGTAATGAGCAAGGAAATATTCATGAAAGTCATGATAGTTGTCATGACTATCATGACACAAATCAGCCTCTAAATGACCAAGAAACTCAATATGATAGTGCAGAAAGTGACAGAGAAGAAGACCTTAGTGAAGGACAAAGCCAAAATGAGGCAAGTGAGGAGGGTAGTGATCAGTTTGAGAGCCAAGATGACAGTATGGAAAACAGTGATGGAAATGAAGATGATAATGAAGCTCAAGGTCAAGAAATCAGTGACCCAATGGAGCATGAAGTGACTCATGAGAGCCATGACAAAGATGAAAAGGCTTGTGACTTCACCAAAGGTCAAGGCACCCTCATCACTCCACTCACATGCACCTACCACAGAGGCAAAAGAGATGTGTTTGTTGCCTCAAAAAGGAAAAGGGCCATCTCTTCCCCAGCTATCAAGCACAAATACAAAGGCAAGGAAAATATGGACAAAGGTGAGCAACAAGTAAAGGTAAGGAGAAGAAAAAGGACCAAGAGGACTTATCAAGGGCCTCAATTCATTGATCTAGACAGTGACAATGAGGACAAGGATATGGACACTAGATTGCTTCTCTTGGAGAAAGATGCACAGTTTCAGGAGTGGGAAAGAGACTTTGAGATGGCACAACGTGTCATCCACTATTACAAAGAGGATCATAAGCATTTCAAGGAGGTAAAGAGAGGCCTTTCCCTTCAAAAGAAAATTACCAAGCATTATGCAAGGAAAAACATGCTTGCTTGTGCTAAACTGAAGAAGGCCCTCATAGAGCTAGAAGACCTAAAAAGAGAAAAATTGTTGGACAACCTTGGAATCTTGGTTGAGGCTTCTCAATAGGTGTCCAATACCTCTTGAGGGACCTCTCCACAAATTTTGAGACAAATTGGACTAATTTTTGTTTTTTCCAAATTTTGACCCCTCTGTGCGCAACACCCTAGGCACTACGCACAAAATTTGTGCATCCTCAGCTCTCAAAGTTTTCATTTTTGGATTTCTCACATCACCAGCAGTCTCCTCACCAATTTTGAGATCATTTGGAGCAATTTTACCCCCTCAAAAGGTCAAAAAACATGAAAACTTTGACCTTTCTACCTCATTTTTAGACCAAGCGCTGCACATAGAGCAGTGTTGGGAGATTTAATTTTTGGATAGGTAAATGGCATACACTTAGAATAACTCAAGAATTTCTGGAAAGTAGACTCATCAAGCTTTCCAATGAGCCATCACAGAGCTAAATCTGGTGTTGGGAAGGGGTCCAAAACTCAGCAGCAAGAGACCCTATTTTCTGCTGAAGTGGCGCTACACACAGAGGCTGCATAGTGTGTTTTGGACCAAAAGTCAACAAAACACACGCATTTATTGGAAACATATATTTTTGAGTTTTTTGAGGAAAATTAAGCTAGAATTAGGTGCAAATAGTTATTTTAGCATTTATTTCTTGGGATATTATGTGCCTTGGGCCTTGCATGGTCTCTTGGCCATAAATGATATTTATGACTATATTTGAAATTTTCCTACCACATTTAGGGCTTTAGTCCTCATTTGCTCCATAAATAGAGCATGATGCCCCCTATGTATTTTGTTGGCATTTGATGAGCTTGAAGAGCAATAGACATGGTTTCTTGAGCTTGGAGAAGAAATTGGTTTTGTGAAGTGGATGAATGGCTTGTTTGGCTTGATGATGGAGAAGCTTGTTTGCAGGATTCCGTAGCTTGGTGAATGGTGATGTATTACTAATTTGTCTATTGTTTCCTTTTTTATCATTATGTTTTATGTTTCTTGGCTACTATAAAACAAAAAAGTATAGGTTGAGACATGTTCTTTGAGGCACCTCAGTCCTCCTATTTGTTATAGATTTGAAGTTTTCTTCTTTTGGCCATCTTAAGGAATTCTTGATTTCTCCTTAGGTCCACCAAAAATTGTTTTTGTTTGATGTATGGTTATTATGCTAGCTTACAAGTATGATTCATGGTATGCCCTGCTTATTTGAAGTTTTCAAAACCCTATCTTGAAGCCTTTCTGTGGAATATTGATTGTTAGGTTAAGTCAAAGAGGTCTCGTTCGATCTTGCCCTTTTTCCATGCTTACCAAATTGTTTTAGAGTTACCAATAGCTTGATATATGTTGTTTAGGAGTTCCCTCTCCATAAATTGAGTTATTTTATTGTCTCATGTGTTTTCCCAAAATCTGAAGGTGAACTTCTAAAGTTAGAAGCTCTTATGCTTTCTATGTTTCACAGGAATGTTTCTCTTGGATGTTTATTAGTTTAGAGTATTGTTTATTGAGCTTAATGGTTTGCCCTACCTCATGAATTGTAACTTTTAAACTATATATGTTTAATACCTCTTAGTCTTTTGCAAACTTTATGTTCACTACACCTCATACATCACCTTAAGGATCCATTAAATTTGCTAAATCGGCCCTGAAACACACTCTGTTTCATCATTTAGACACTCTTGACTTCATTTGACTCCATAGCCCAATGGCTTTGACCAAATCTTACTCCACCTCTTTCATTTGACCATATTACCCAACCAAAACAATCAAGAAACCCTACACCTAATAACTAGCCTAAAATCAAAACCCTAGAGCAAAAATAACACATCCTTTGCACCCAATAGAGATATCCCTCTCTAAGTTCAGGAAGGCTAGGTCCTCGGACTCCAAATCTTGGTTCCATGTTACCATGTCATTTGTTCTGCCAATCTTCTAAATCACGGGACACTAACAACGTCTACTTTATCACAGGATTTTCGCGGAGGGGAGAAGCACCGATCCTAACCGGTACCCGGCCTTGCATGGAGAGCATGTCCATGGTAATGGATAGAGTATGTCGAGGGGCTCAAAAAGGAACATGAAGTGGGAAATTTGATATCCAAACTATCCCAGACCTAGCACTAAAAGTAGTGCTACATACCATCACACGAGCTGCGGGATCGCAAGCACCGTACGAAGCAACAAAAACACAACTGCTTCTTGTTGTAGACTGCTTGGCACCGACCATCTACAACTGGGCAGAGTCTATGACAATAAACATGAAACACCAGCTAACAAAATGCAAGAAGGGAAAATTGAAGCAATTTGGTCATGGGTCTATCTTGGTATCATTCTTCCTGGAATGAATACCAATTTTTTAGCGTCAGGAGGTCATAGTCTCAACACCACTAGCAAGAGAACCACAGATGGCCCGATGGGAAGCTCTGATGCTAAGGGTAGGGGGTGATCAACAGATGTCATGGAGACCGGATTTCTTTGATTGGCTCCGCCAACAGTTGATCGTCGTGGAGGATTTGCCCTACTCTGGTACAGATTTTACTGGTGATCCAGACCTCACACTCCTGGAGGGAGAGGATTGGGATGAAGATTTGGGTAAGACTCATTTTTAATTTTCATGAGTATTATGAATTTTTTTTGTTTATGTATGTTCTGACATTAAATCCATGTATTTTCATATGTCGGCCCAGAGAGACCCGTGGGCATGTCTCTGATAGCGAGGCAAATTCCTCATGATTTCAACCCTCATGGTGAGGGAAGAAAGGAAGAGGAGCTTATGCGCAACCTAGAGGGGATCACATGTGGAGTCCCAGATTATATGATTTGACGATGTTCCTCGTGCCTACCAGAGACATACCGTCGGGTTTCCAAGTCTTATTCATCGCTTGTTGAGGCGGCTTGTACGAGCAGTGAAATGCTATCATGAGCATCATGCCGATTAGACACCTAGGCTTTATACCTGCATATTTTGAGAGACATGGTGTCTCAGGATGTAACAGAAACACACATATTTTTTGAATGTATGATGCACACTGATGCAAACACGTGATATATATCTATATATATATATATATATATATATATATATATATATACATCTATTTTCCTGCATGGATAATTTTCACATGATGATGATTTTACAAATTACGCAAATTTCTATCTAATACAATGTTAGCCACTGTATCAGTTAATGCATTCATTCGTCTAGGAATATGTTGATATGTGATAAAATAAAAATGGTTTTCCAACAAACGAATACGTAAATACAATCTCAAAATGTATGGGTTTCTAACTGAATAATGACCATTGAGTTTCACAACAACAAGCTGTGAATCTAGACTTACAAGAAATGCGTGTATGTCGAGATTAATTTCCTCAGTTAATAGTTTAAGGACAACACTATATACAACAACATTGTTTGTAGTTCATCCTAGACAAATACCTTGTAGTTCTATCAACTCACTAGCATGATCATAGATTACCTAGGTTGCTGAAGACAAATTCCTGGTATGCGAGAAGCACCATCCGCGAAATAGACATAAGGGGTAATAGACATCTGCACAAATAAGAAAAACCCAAATAAGCAGGAAAATGCTTGCAAAGCACACCAAATAAAAACATGTACAAAAATGAAAAAAACACCTATATACATAAATCATGCATGAATGACTCATGCATAATAATTTTTGAGATACAACCCATTTCTGGGTTGTTCTAAAGGATGACCTTCGTAATCAATGAGCTCATAGGCCCCATTTTGCAATACGCATTTAACAATGTAAGGCCCATGCCACATGGGTTGAAATTTACCTGCCCCTAGCTTATCATGAGCTTGGTCATACAGGAGGAAGAGATCTCCTTCAAAAAAATAACGAGGGGAAACGTATTGGTCAAAATGAGCTTTGACCCGCTTTTTATGTGCTTCAATATGCTGAAGAATGGTAAGAAGAAATTTTTTCACCTTGGATTTATGGATCCCAATCATATGCTGAAGAATGGTAAGAAGAAATTTGTTCACAGCTTCAACCTGGCCATTGGCCTGAGGATAGTACAGCATTAAGCTGTCGTGACGCAGACCCAACTTGGAAGTCAACTTGGCCACCATGTAATGTCGAAAATGGGAACCATGATCGATAACGATGGCTTGAGGGACACCAAATATAGCAATGATGTAATTGAATATGAATTGAGTGGCAGTCTTACCATCAACGGCAAGTGTAGGCATTGCTTCGGCCCATTTAGTGAAGTAGTCCACAGCTACAATAATATAACCATGCCCCCCGACCGAGTGAGGGTTACACATCATAAAATTGATGCCCCACTTCACAAAGGGACCAACGGTAATGACAGGATGAAGAGGTAAAGTGGTGCACGCATCTTGCATTGATAAACCTGGAAATCATGAAATTTATGAACGGCGACAATGAAGTCTTTGAAGATATAAGGCCAGAAATAACCAACATGAAGAATATTTGTGCAGTGGCATAACTAGACATCTGACCGCCACAAGTGCCACTGTGACAATCATTGAGGACTTTCTTAGCTTCCTCGAGGGTCAAACATCGACGGAGAATGGAATCCACTCTGACACGATAGAGGGTATCCCCGACTATACGATAAGGTTGTGACTGATGACGGATGTGTTGGTGAGCATCCTTCATCAACTCAGATCTAAAAGTAGAAGTCTGGAGATAAACGATGATATCACCATACCATAGATCGAGGGTGCTAAACAAGAAAAGCGTATCGTCTGGAATGTATTCCTCAGAACAAGACAGAGAAGAGTCTGGGGGGAGGGAACAAATAAAATCTGCAAAGACTAGTGACTTCTTTGACTTGGCAGTGGTAAATTCCAAATCGAACTCTTGGAGGATGACAATCCACTTTGAGTATTTCCCCCCCAACAAATCTGTAAAGACGTTGTGTGTCAAAACAGGAAATTCAAGCAGAGGAGAAGGAATCTGAGATGAAAAATTCTCGAGAGAAGTAGACATGGCCCCGAGGCCAAGCATAAACAAGGAACGATGATAACCATCATCCCACGGCAGATCCTCAAGAGACATGGTTTCCACGATGGCCTCATCGAAAGGAAACACTTCTTTCAAAGGATCAATCGAATCTGAATCACCAAGCCATGGGGATTGAGAATAAATGTCAAGAGACATGCTCAAAGGAGCACAATCATAGGACGGAGGTTCCGAAGCAGCAATGAGTTCACAATAATCATTATCAATCAGACTCAAAGGCATCGAATCTTCGAAGGAATCAATCTTTTCATGGGAAGGAATAATCCATGGGTCATCAGACCGAGAGATCATATGAATCTGAACAGTATTCGGTGGAGGAAGAGGAAAAATACCCATGATGGCAGGATCTTTAAAAATACCCGGCCCTATACTCTCTTAGGAAGTGTTGGTGTCTCGTGTTTTGATAGTTTGGCAAATCAAAAGACAAGGCAACATCAGAACCAATCTTTAGAGTCCCAGGATCTAGTCCTCCTGTTCTCAGAGAGGGATCTCTCGAATTTTTGTTTGCAAAGGTTTATCTTGTGTGCTTAGAGTATGGATTTTAGAATAGCTATTAAGTGCAGGTGTTTGTTTGTTTGTTTGGTTGGATTGATACAACAGAACATGAAATACCTAGGAAAGATATATAGAATGGAGGAACTTCTGGTTCATTGGGAAATGGAGCCAAAAAGAGGTCATAACATACTTATCAATGGATATGGGATATCAGAGGGAAAATCCAACTTGGCCACAGGATCCTTTGGTTTTTGGAATGAGATGGAAATTAATGATTTGAAAAGAGAATTTTAATTCTCAACAAAGGGAATTTGAAAACACAATTTGAACAATAAAGAGCTTTTTGATAGACAGGGCTAACCATGAATTCTACAAATCACACCTTTAAGAAAAAAATGATTTGAAAACAACTTTTAAAATGAAATCTAAGATTCGGGGAACACCCTATTTCCTCAAATATTTTATTTCAAATGACTTAAAAAACATAAAAGATTCACTGATAACTGCAGTCATAGAAGAGGGAACACCTAACACGTCTATGATTACAACTATAAAGACCTTTGAGACAACTGTTTAAGTAAAGACAAAGGGCAAGATCAAAACAGACCTCCTTGACTCACAGTAAACAGAAAACTACAAAGGGAGACTTCAATGTCAGTTTTAGAGTGGCAACAGACAAGCAGGGAGAACCATAAATCATGCTGAAACCAAATATTCGAACTATTAAGGAAAAAAACAAGCATGAAGACTAAAGAGAGAGATTAAAGACTCTAAAATACTTCAGCAGAAGAAAACATGAAACAGTGAAGGATGAACAGGTCTAAGGTGCTTCCAAGAGTCATTTCTTAGCCTAAAACTTTCAACCTAGTGTAGTAAGAAATCAGGGAACAAAATGAAAACAGGAGAAAACATTAAACAGGTTAGAATACTTCACCAACAGCCAAGCTCATGGATCCAATGATAGAGCCTTCACAGTAACAAGCATACAACAATATCATCAGGGCTCCAAGACTTCAATTTCTTCTTCAACTTCAATAGACTATGTATTATTTCAGAGAGTTCCAATATTACAACTAGTGATCAACCAACCCCTCACTCATCTTCTTCAGAAGTATATATAGAAGAATGAGGAGGTGAGATCTGATAAAATATCTCAAAAACTAATTAATACAGACTTGAATGGCTTCTTAGCTTTTTGGGGCTCAATGAAGCAACTTGCATAGGTGTCCTCTGTATAAAATCATTTACATTAACTAATAGGTTTGCTGGAAATAATTTGTAGACTTCAAGGCTCCTCGTCATCCTTGTAATAACTTCTGCTAACAGCTACAATAAGTTCCTTTGGTTGAAATAACTGTTCAGCTGTATTGATGCAAAATATCTCCTAGTCTGGTAATAACTTCGACCTTCTTTGATTGCTTTGAGGTTGCAGGTGGCTCTGCGGCGGCTGGAAGTTTTAATGAGCCCCTGAGGTGACAGTGGAGGTCTCTTTTTCGATAAAACAGTCATGATTTTCTTTTAAACTGTGGTTTAGGCTTCTGATAATCCATTTTAGCCGTAATCCCCATAGATCTGTCCTCAATTTTCTATCTTGATATATTTTGTCTTTGGCACTGATACTCTCTGACTGTGCCCGATTTACTGTGTTTTTGCTGGTATGTAGGGCTGCGCAGGGGTGATATGGCATCAATGCTTTATGAATCATCGATGAAACATGAATTCGAAACCCGCAAATGATTCTTTTTAATGGATCAGAGGCAGGAGGATCGTCACCCTTTGTCTCTGAAATTTATCCAGAAATGGCGAAAAAGCCATTGAACCCTGCAAAATACGAATAAATATTATGAAATCCTTCATGTATGGACTAACTGCTTTAAAAGGCACGTGGAGGGAGCATGGCCGTTGGATGGCATCATCCAACGGTCGAGATTCATCAGAGGAATTCAAAGGGAAGGCAGAAAAGGAATTTGAATCGGAGCCGTCGATTGCGCGGAGATCAACAGTCGAGAGCGGAGGCGAAAAGTCAAAGTGGAGGAATCAGGGCGATGAATAATGGGCCGTCGATCTACAGATCAGATCGACGGCAGAGATGCTTTAATGACTGCACCGTATCCTGGTTAATTGTCGAGGTGTCCCGTGTTTTGATAGTTTGGCAAATCAAAAGACAAGGCAACATCAGGAAGTAGGAATCTGATCCACATACAGAACGTTGTTCTCGGAAGAAGAGGTGAAGAAAGATAATTGATCAACAATAACAATCTTTCCTTCATGTGGAAATTTCAAAACACAAAAGAGAGTGGACGGAACACACAACATGGTGTGAGTCCAACTGTGACCGAGGAGAATGTTATAATTGAGTTTAGCGTCAATGACTTCGACCTCGACAATGACTGCCTTCCCTTTCAAAGTAATCGATAAACTAGCGAGAACACCTAAAGGTTTTGATTTTCTTCCATCAAATGCTTCTAGGGAATTTCGTGACGAATTTAGGGCAAGAGAGCCAATAGCTTTCCAACACAAAGATGACATGACACAGGTTGATGCACCTTCGTCCACAACTTCTTGATGGATGTCGAGAACATTAATAACAGCTTAAATAATGAGCGCAATATGATGTGGAAGTCATGGAAAAAAATTCTCTAGATCAAAAGCAAGAAGGCTAGTATCGGCAGGATCAATCCCACCAAATGCAGATAACAAGGCTCTGCGTTGCGATGAACAACTATGAATTACTTCTAACATGGACATCACAGATGGTGTCTAAGCAAAATCCTCAAAAATATTGTAATTGTGAGCAGCACGGGCGTTGGGATTATAAGAATACTTACGGAGTACACCTTTTGAAGGTGATCATACAACGGATTCAGCATTGGGCCTTTCAATTTCAAGAGGACCAGTAACAGGTGGAGGAGGAAGACCATCAGCGATCTCCTTCCTTGTGGCCTGTCGAGATCGAGTATAATATTTCGACCAAGTAGCAATAAAAATGGTGGCAGAACCGTTCATCATGAACACCTGAGAGCGAAATGGGGTAGAGGACTGAGGTTGCTCTACCATCTGAGTCTGCTGAGATGGGAAAGGTTCTTTAAGAACTGCCGGAGTTCCCTGGGTGCCTTTGAGAAATCGGCTCACTTCGGACTGTCGAGGACAGTCCTTGGTGAAGTGCTCTTCATCACAAATCAAACAAGGGTACTTCGGTTTGTGTTGAGAACCATCTCCAGCATGAGGTTTTTGAGAATCCTATTTTGGGGTGTCAAATTTTTCCTTACCTTTACCCTTCTTCTTACCTTTAGAATTATTATCCGTAGGATTTGCCTGAACGACATTAACTTCTATGGGTTTACTAGAATTCGAAGTAGACTGAGAAGCAACATTATTGGAAGAAGCAGACTTCGGCTTCCCAGTGTTTGAAGACGATGAAGACTTTTGAGAAGTCTGAAACACATAAACAATAATACCATCAATGGATGGAGTCACTGGTGGTTTAGAAGTTCCAGGTTGGGGAGCATCAAGAAAGATATCATATAATGCGCTAGATTGAGAATACACAATATCAAGGTACTGGACATAAGAAATGGCTTGTTCCTTGGTTACACATGCCCCCATAGCAATGTATTTGGAAATCTGATTGACAAAGGAGGTAGTGAACCAATGAGTTAGAAGTTGGTCAGGAATTTCAAATTTTATCATGCAACAACGATGTCGCCACTCTTGAATATGATCCGAGATATGAGTAGCTCGGTCCTGTTTCAATGAAGTGAGGAGGTACGTCCCTGTCTCATAATGGACTGGTAACTGAAAATGTGTAAGGAACGCCATGGATAAAGAATTTAAATCTTGGAATATGCCACGGGATAGCTCAATGTACCACTTTGCAGTGGCACTAGTAAGAGTTCGCTGGAAAATATGGAGTCTAATAGAATCGTCAACCCAAGAGTTAGAGAAACACCACAAATGGTAAGTCATAACATGTGCTTGGGGGTCTTCACCAGACTTGCCCTCAAATTTAGGACAATCACCAGGAATCTTGGTTGGAACCGGAGGCCAATATGGGTTATTAAGAATGGGATCATTCGTCAATTTTGACACATTAGGTAATTACAACGTAGCAAGAAATGGTAATTGAGTGTTGAAAGTGATCGGAGGTCTTTGATAAGGACCTGCATGTACATTCCACCTAGTTTGAGCGGGATTCTGTCCCCATACATTCTTTCCCGGAGGATCCGGATCATAGGGATTAGAAGCAGGATAAGTTAGTTGATACTGGGGTTGAGGACCAGGATATTGAGTCGAAGTATACCATTGAGGTCCTTGCTGAGCAGCGTATGGAGTCTACTGTGGAATGTAAGCATGGCTTTGAGGTTGATGATATACAGGTTGATTTTTAGGGTAAGGAACCTGAGGCACACTATATACCAGTTGATATGAACCTTGAGGGTAGTAAGTGCCTTGCGGTTGAGCAGGTGGACCCGACTGAGCAGGTTGATCAGGCTGCTGAGCGGGTAAACCTGTCTGACTATAAATAGGTAGAACAGACTGCTAAAATGATGGAACTGGTTTAGGATCAAGTTGAATCAGTTGTTGAGCAGCTTGAACCGAATACTGAGGGCCACCGGGTTGGCCTTGTGGGAAAGGTTGGCCCGATGCTTGTGATGGACCAGGTTGTCCCTGATAACTAGGTTGACTTGGAGAAGAACCGTAGGGTTGTCCTGGTTGCACAACATTCGGGCCATACTGAGCATGTGGCTGTCGTTGTGGTGCAACAGGTTGTCCCTATGGTGGGTAGATTTCCCCCTCAGGAGCATAAGATAGTCATGGTTGATTCGGAGGTTGACTAAAAAGACCGAATGGTTTTCCACATTGGACCAAAGGTTTCCCTTGTAAATTTTGGCTTTATGGACCGTATGTTTGTCCCTGTGGACCAGAGGAAGAGCCCTGCTGAGCTAAAGGTTTTCCCACAGAGGGTTTTCCTTGCAAACCAGAGGGTTGCACAGGCAAAGTAGGTCTAAAATGAGAAACAGTCTGATGAGGATCAGTATGAGGAAAATAGACCAGATTACCATGTTCATCATAATGAAGTGGATATGAATAAATAGGGTTACCGACAGCATCATAGTGATGAAAAAGACAATTACCAGGAGCCTGGGGCTGCCGGGAACCCTGAGAACTCTGCTGCTGAACAGCCAACAGATACTCTTCAAAAGTAAGACCACCAGGAATCACAGGAGTAGTGGAAACTACACTAGAAGTAGGCATGGCCTTTGTTGAGGGAGCATAACATTGGTGAATATCCAACATCTGCTCGTCAAACACATAGGTAGAAACCATAGGCGTGGTGGAGGTAGATGGGGTTTCCATGGCACAAGTTTGTGATCTACCTGGGCCGGGATTAACAGGCCACATAGGATTAAGAAAAATAGACATGCGGGTGTGAAAATATCTTGACGAATTATGGGTAACAATATGTGTGGATGAAGCCACACAGACCGTCGGTTGGACTGGAACAGATGTAACAGTAACCGACGAACCAGGTTTTGAAGGCGATAGTCCTAACGGAGGTAGGACCGAACTCTGAGGAGGAGTTATTGTACTGGATTATGCAATGGAGGCAACACCAGACATAATCCGACTCAAGGACCTATATCCAAGTGGAAGTGACACTGATGGTGGAGAAGACTGAGTAGAAACATGAGGGACATCTTCTAGAAAAAGCTAATATTCTCCTAGAGAAACAGACATTCCTTCACTACCAATAGTACTAGACGAGTCCATGTCTGACTCTGCCATAAGATCTTCGAAAAGACTACGGGGACTAGGAGGCACAGCAGCAGCAAAAAATGGTGAGCCCGACGTAAGAGGAGGAAAATCTCCTTCTTCCCTAAAACTAGACCAAGCACCAGAAGGATGCCAATTTAACGCAACTGGCCCTTCAGGAGGAGATTGAGTAGCAAGAGGCAGGACAAATGGGAGAATAGGCTGCGAAAACTTGGTAGACCTAGTGGACTGAGGGGTTTCAAAAGAAATGTCCAAAAAAGAACTACCACTAGGAGGCAGTGAGGACGACGAAACTAGTGGTTCTGCCACCGTGACCGTATATCAAAACAGAAAGGAAAAAAGAGAACCAATCGAGGACTCCAAGATCAAAACCAAGGAAAAACAACAAGCCAAGTAATAAAACTTTAACGGGCATGTGATCGTAGGTGATTAATTTTATGACACTGAAACCATATTTTGTTGTTTCATTTTTAAAGAGTCGATAAATAGGCCAAATATGACTTTAGTTGCTTTCAATTTTAAACGAGCGTGAAAGGACAAGTGCTCGACGATCTCTTCTCTTTTTAAAGAGTCATGAAAAGATTAAAATGACTACTCTAGAATACTAAGCAAGAGGGTATACCAATTTTCCGTGAACTGCCATATACACCTTGGTGATCAAATGAAACAAAAATGACCAAGGACTTGACGTACGTGCAGGTAGTCTCCCTGAATGTTGTGTTCGGTGTATCACGGTTACAAGGCGGGAGACTCGGCTTCCTATGGATAAAAGGATTGCAACCTAGAGGGGTCTCCCTTTATATACTCAACGGTACAGGGAGCACAAGTCCGTACTAGCACTGTCTAAAGCCAGATGGAAAACGACGGCTACTAGGTTTTAAGACGCTGGAACACGTCTCTAGCCTAGACCACTAAAAAATTTTCGTTAGGTTTCAATGCTTCCTTAGGTTAATTAAATAAATTTTTAAGTTGATCTTGGATTATGTTTCAATTTTAAGGCCCTATCGATTTTGGATCTCAAAATTCCTAATTGCAAGCTATATGCAAATGAACATCATTTCCGATTCAATGAATGCTAGTTATGAGAAGGATAGAGATCTTTCAAACAGAAGCAAACAATGATACTATGCAAATAAATCCACTAATGCATCTAACAGAATCTAACGAATGTAGGAATTTACAAGGTAAACTCTTTCCTAGATAATCATATGCTGGTTATGCAAAAGAGTATTTCACTTTCAGTGCAAAGAAAGAATGCAAAATATGTTTTTTTATTTTTTCAATGAAAAGAAGCACGCGATGCACTAATTACATGAAAAACGAAAACAAACACTAAATTAAGTGTTTTGTAGGAATCGAAATTGAATGACTCAATAAAATGTGAAACACAAGAAAGCACTCAAACTAATGTCGCAATCTTTCAAACCAAGATACCATTTTTCAGAATGATCCAAAACAAGCAATGTAATCTATGCTTGGAGAAACAAGGTGAAGAACCAATCGAGAAAATGAAATGACTCTGCAACCAAAGCAATCACTCAAAAAAATCAAGAAAACTAAGTGCAATCAATCCACAAATGAGACTGACAACAATCAAATCGACTTGATTTTCTTACAGAAGGTTCAGTGCACTAGGACACCTAGAAACACTAAGGCCTCAACTGACACTGATAAGAAGATGGACGAACGACTGAGAAAAGCAAGTCGACGGTAATCAAAACAATCCCAAAGGCATAATTACGCATAAACAATAACCCAGAATCAAGCACAATTGACCAAAAGACTCATTAAGGAGGTCAAGCCAATTCCTACAGGGGTTGCCACGACTATAAGGTTGTAATATGTGCCATACAGGGGTTGGCGCGACTGCAAAAAGAGAAACCTACACCAATTTTCGCGACTGTTTAGAGAAAAACCGTGCCAAGCCAGATAACTATGGAAAAAAGAGGAAAAACCAAAACCTAATGAGCAGAGGTCAATCTTGATAGTTTGGAGCTGAACAAAGGATGGAAACTAAGAAAGAAAACCAGAAAATATAGATAACTAAATCAATAATTGAAACTGACCCAACAAAATGAAATGACAAACTCGCATTGATCCCCAGTGGAGTTGCCAAATTTTAAGCAGGTAAATCCTCTCTACAGACAAAGACGATCCCTCTAGCCCTAGAGTGGGTCTAGAAACAAAGGGACATGCTAAAGTGTTTCTTCCTAATTATTGAATGAACAAAGGACACGGTAGATTGACCTACCTGGAGTCCAACGCTATCGTTGTTGTTGTAATGGTGGTGGCCTCTCGCTCCCGTCTCGGAAAGTCACAATCCTTCTGCCATTACGCTTGGATACCTGCACATAGAATAAGAAACAAGAAAAACATACAAGATAACAACATTTCATTCATAACTATTATCCAGTCAAACAGGGCTAAACATATTGCATTAAACAAACATGATAACACAAAAGTGGAACCAAACAGTAGTCATGTATATAAATGAATAGAAGGAATAGTTACAACCAATGCTTTGACGTCGCAGTCTCCTCCAGTGGGGTTCAAGCGAAGCGCATCTCAGATTCTCCTCAGGAAATTCGAACGGGATGAAGGCATGGACTCAAGCTCTCTCAGAAGTCATGGACTCAAGCTTCCTCAACGTAATTCCTTCTTATTCTATCTTCTCTAGTCATTCAGCTATAGTATGTTTAATTATCCAAGTTCAGCTAGCTTGTTCTAAGAGAGATAGCTTCTTTTATATAGGAAAAGTAGGAGGTTAGGATCCCTACAAAGGTGGGAGCGAGGCCTATCCTTTAGGGAGTTCCCATAAGAGGTGGAAACCATAAACCTAAAGGAGTTAGTCTGTGGTTTATCAGTTCAACCACTCCCAATGACTCATCCTCGAGGTGGTTCGAGTGGAATCTCTGCCTCTATTTTTTTTTTAAATTCCATAAAAAGCTTAGCATGGGTGGCAAATTGGGACAGAGCGCCAGCTGGCACGGGGCCCAGTGTTAATCTTCCTCTTTGGCGCGAGGGCATAACTGACTACCCGCTCCAAGGCAAAAACAAGGGTTTTTGAGTCTTTTCTCAGGGAATTGTCAACAGAAGGAATGTTACTCTCATGTAAAGGGACACAATGATGGTCTTTACAAGGCATGACACTGCTTATTGATCATGGAAATAACCCTCCCATGGGCGATATGGGGATTGCAGGGACAGTGACAAAATGTTTTGTAACACCTATGAGTTAATTGATTATGATGGAATTCCATTGGCACTGCCTAGAATGGGTTGTATCTAAAACATTACTATGCTTAATCATGAGCGTAGTAATTTTTTGTATTATATTGTATATATGTTGTTGATTTGCATTCACTATCTTAATTTGTTTTTAGAGTTTTCTTGACGTTAGTAATCCTCTTTACATTGCATCATAGATGTCTGAATCTTCGGAACCATTTGTTGGATATGCTAATGGTGCTAGTCGTAGTACGCAGAATCTACCCTCTACAGCGTGGGCCATTTTCGCTCCAAACGACGAGTTAGTGAGTTTTCAAGGGATTTGTATTGGTAGATCGACGAAAAATATCGCTGAGTATAGCGCGTTGATCTAACTTCTCTCTGATGCCATTTCATTTGGTATTAACCACATAATCATAAGGTTAGACTCACAACTTGTGGTATTACAACTTACTAGTATTTATACTGTTAGAAATCCAACACTTCTTAGATTGTTCCTAAGAGTTCAACTTTTGGAAAGACATTTTGATTTTATTCAATATCAACACATTTCTAGAAATTTGAACACATTGACTGATTCATTAGCTAATCAAGTTTTAGATAGACATTTGCAACATATGTAAAGAAAACGTTTGCATCATTGAATAGGATTTCACAATAAACATAGGGAAACACTAAAATCATATAGATAGATAGTTATAGGTTCTTACAAAATTTGTTCCCAAGACACATTGGTCATCTGACCTCAAAATGTATGCAAAATGTCACAAGTAAACTAGTCGTGCTCGTGGTAACATGCTATAGATCTAGCTATCCTACGAAGTAGCTGCATCCAATGGTTAGGAACCCCAATAGTGTGTCGTTGCAGTTGCATAGGAAGCTCTTCGATCTAACAATATGGAATCCTGAAGGTCAAACCTTCTATGTGCTACTGAAGTTCAGTCAAAGTCTCAGCCATATCAAGATCCTGAAGGACTACTCTCCCGAGAACCCTCTCTGCTAGCACGTCCGCTTCGCGCTCTGGTTCCACTACTGGTTGAACATGACCAACATCTGCATTACATCAAACATTTAGTTTAGTCTTGGGAAAACATCAAAATACAAAAAAATTGTATAAACCTTATGAAAATCAAAAAACATGGTCAAAACATTCTTACCCATTGCACCCCACTGAGCACCTTCTGGTAACGCTAAATCTGGATCTCCTCGGAAGTCAACGCCTATGTATGTGTACTCATCGATGGCGATGATATGTCGCTAGAACCAGGCCAAGAATGTAGTAGAGAACACAACAGTCGATTGGCCTGCATGTCTACCCATGAGTTCTACCCATCTTTGCATTCGAGGATCTCTAGGACTAGCTATATTTAGTGTCACATTTTGTGGCTACATCAGTGGAATCCATTCCAAGGTGAAGGATATAAGGATATAACCACAACTAAAATTCTTCTTCCTTCCTCCCTTTGCTTTATTCAGTTGTTCCTTTATCTGAGATAGAACAACTTCAGACCAGTTGAAGATGGTTGGCTCCATACACTCTAGTGCATACTGCATATACAATCTATTCGCTACATGTAGTGTAACGGTACCAGCAAGTTTAGCAATCGTGAAAAGGATAGTTCTCAAAGGAAAATCTCTGACATCCCAGATCTTTATTTTTCCATCTTTTCTAGGTTCTGCCCCTGGATAGAAATACTACAAAATATAATCCCTCACTCTCTCTCCTCCAACGGTAGACCCTGAGAGTGAAATGGGCAAACCTCTCCTCGACAAACCTATGATAAAATACACATCTTCAACTGTTATGGGAACCATTTGGTTCTTAATATGAAATTCCTCTATTTCCGGATCCCATTCTCGATCTAAGAAGTCCAATAGTTCTATTTTTTGCCTCATCCCAGACAATTTGAAGTACTTAAGTAGTCCACAATCTCTTAGGGCTCTTACGGTACCCAGATCATTCAAGGAAATCATATCTTGTTCTTCATGTTCTCTTTCCCTCCATGTAATCTTCATTATAATCCGATGGAAAACTAAAATAAAACCATAAGATCCATTAGATTCCATTCATTGCAAAAAACTAGGTCAATTTTGGGCATAATGAGAAAATCAAAAACTTAAACTGCGCCCAATGCACTCCTTAACAAGAGACAGTGCGTTGCACATGCAAGTACACTTCACTGTACCTGCTATGCAACACAGGTTTCGACATTCAGGGGTGTGTTGCCCTCATTTTGGGAATAATTTACCCTAGGGGCCTTAAAACCCTAAAAATTTGTAGAAATTGGAGATGAAATGAATACTAAAGGAAAGAGGAGGTTCATGGCACTAACCTGGATCAAACGGCGACAAAATCCGTCCACAGAAATGATCACAATTAGCAGCTAAAGTTCGGGGGAAAAATCAGGTTCAAAGCTCCAAAATGCAAATGGTAACTATGGAATGGTAAAAATGAATAGTGAAACTACTTTTAATAGTCATTTAATTATTTGCAAGTTAAATTTATTGCTATGACTATAGTTTTATTATGTTTTTATCATGAAATAGGTATTTTTAATCCATTTGATGTTGTTCTGAATAGAAAATACAACTGATGTAATATTCCTACTTAGCCTAAGCTAAGAGGAATATGCAATTTTTTCTCATTTCCTGTTGCATGAATAAATGAATAAAGGAGGACATGTAAAACTCATAAAAGAATGAATAAATAAATGCCCATATGAACATGGATAAATCTGGGCCATGTAAACAAATCACTTGCAGGTGTGAAAGGGGTTTGAGCTATGAGACTAGGTCAACCTTGACCAAATCTACAGCGATGTCTAGATACAATGCACCTCATGAAGGGACAGTGCAGTTCTAGAAGGAGGCCCCTCATGTGAAAGGAGCTAACTCATCAAGGTGGTTTAGGGTTTGCAAATGCTTTCATCTTATAAAAGGAAGGGGAAGGCAGCAAGAGAAGGTTGTTTATTGTCTATGTTTCTGAGTATCTTGTCTGTTTAGACAAATACAATTCTCTGTTGTTCAGTGGAGAATAGTGTTTCTTAGCACTTGGGAGTTCCTATGTAGGGATTTCACCTCTTCCATTGAGGATTCTTGGAGGAGTCTTGTTGGTTTCATCCACTATCAGGCATTTGGCTAAGCTCTACTTCCAACTGCAACGTAGATCCAGTGAGGGTTTGGTTGTTTTTGTAGGCTGCAGCAAGTGGAACACTAGATCTGTTCAAATCTAGCTTGTATTGGTGCCTCTTCTCAATGAGTGTGTCTTTTAACCTCCTGGAATAGTGCATCAATTGTTTGAGCTTCATATTTTTATCTTGGCATCAAGCCAACCTAGTTATTCAAGCTACAACGCAGTTTTCCTTGAGGGATTGCGTTATTTTCAGTGAAGGTTTTGCAGGGTGTTTTGATCCCACTTTGATCAGAGATCTCTGGTGTTGGGCTTTGCCTTTCACATTGGTGATCCATGGATTAGCTTGCTGATCCATGTTCTATTTAGATCTGATATGTTTTAATGTAAATTCATCTTCAGAAATTTCTGAATAGTATTGCAGATCTGCTACTTAAAACTCAAATCTACTCTTTGTATTGCATGATTTGATCAAAACCCCAAGGGGATCTTGTAATAGAGTCTTTCTAGTGTACAAACCTGAAATTGATCTGATATTGTGTACACAGATCTACTCTAGATCTGAAGTGTAACATTCAACTACTGTAGCTCCATAAAATAACGTTGTTAAGCCATTTTTCAGTTTATAAATATGTTGCAACCTTATTTTCTGAATATTTCTTCCTCTCTTGTCTCTTGTATTCTACTGTATAATGTAAGGGCATCATTATAAATCTGATTTACTACTGTATATTCAAAATTTGATCTTATTTGATGGCCTCCTTCTCATACTTTCCAATACTGCGTTATTTCTGAAGCATTTTGTTGTGCATAGTTGCAGCCCCTCTTGTAGGGTGTTTTTCAGCTGGACTCGATGGTGGGAGATCTATTTACCACACCTAGTTTGATTTGTTTTTGCTCCCATTTTGGATATAGACTCCAGATCTACTGATCTAAGGGATCTAATGGCTGCAAACTCATTTTTGTGCATATATTTCTCAGGAGTTCATTAATTCAGCAGGCTTGTTGTGCAATCCCAATTTTGGGATATTACAGTGGTATCAGAGCTCCTTTCTTGGCACAACTTGTGCTTTCATTGGAGAATCACAGCCATGTTGCATTCAAAAAAATATGAGCCTCTTACTGAGAGGGAGAAGAGGTATCAGAATAGAAGCCACAAGAATTTTATTACACCATTGAGGATCAAGACAAAGGTAAAGCCCCTGAAACTGGAAGTGATAAAGAAGGAGAAGAGTTTGCAAGGACTCTTTTGGTGGCCATGAAAGATCTTGCCAGAGAGATCAAAGAGATGAGAATGGAAAGAATGAGGGAATCTCCTAGAATATTTCATCCTGGGGAAAGCTCTAGCATGTCTCACCACTGGACTGGTCAACCAGTGAACCAGCCACAAGCTCCACAACACTCCACCATGCCTACCTTCTTGGCTGTGGAGAATGAAGGACCACAAGAGCAAGCATCCCTTGAAGACTAATTTGTGTAATATGAATCTCGGAATCAGAGATTCAAATACCACTTTCTTTTCCAAGAGTTTTATCACCTCAAGGACAAAAGAAGACCAAGGCATCAGTATAAAGATGGTGGGTTCTTCCATAATCATGATAGACATCACTCCATGGGCAGATTATTTTTGCCCAAGTTTGATGGGTAATTCACCAGTTCTGCCAAGGCATGGGTAGAAAAGCTGGACATCTACTTTCAGTTGAACAAAGTCCCCAAGATTGAAGCCATCAAGATTGCAGTGCTGCACTTTGAAGGTGAAACACCCAATTGGTGGTTCCATGGGTTGTCTACATTGGGCCATGCCAATGTGACTGCCTATTCTGAATTCACTAGAATACTGGTGGAGAGGTTTGACAAAAAGGATCCATAAGCACCTTTCATAAGCCTTGCAAAGTTAAAGCAATCAGGAAATGCAAAAACTTATATCTCTGAGTTTCTGAGATTATCTGTTATGGTTCCTGATCTATCTGTAGCAAGGAAGGTGTACATGTTCATCGATGGCTTGGAGGAACCTTTGCATGGGTTGGTTAAATCTACCAAGCCTATCACTTTTCATGATGCCATTGAGAGGGCTAGAGACCTCCAAGATGCCTTTCCAAAAGCAAAGGCAACTTTCCAGAGCAAGGCCCCTCACCTTTCTAAAGGGAAGGAAGAAAAAGTTGCTCCTTCCAAGGAGAGCTCATTCAAGAAGCCTCTTGATATTTAAGTCAGGAGGGAGCTGAGAAAGAAGAGATTATGTTTCACTTGCCAAGAGTCATGGGCACCTAGACATAAATGTGCTACTGGGAAAGCACACTACATAGAAGTCTTCTCAGATTTTGAGGAGGAAGATGAAGATGATGAACCAATAAGGGGTCACAGTGTTGATAATGTTGAGGGATATCCAACACCATCTAGAGATGGGGATGGAGCCTTTGCTCCAATAGGTTGAAATCTTACATATTTGAGAGGAGTACCTAAGTACTTGACTTTAAGAGTACAAGGTTCAATCATGAATTAGAGGGTTTCTGTACTGATTGACAATGGGGCAACCCACAACTTTACTGATGCTCATCTTGTGCAGAGGATGGAAATACCCACTAATAATTCTGAGGGATTCTCTGTTTTGGTCCCAGGAGATAGGACAATGCAATGCATGCACTATGTCCCATCACTCTCAGTCACTATGGGGACCTACACCTTGGTGGATCACTTTTTTGTAGTTGACATCCCAAACACCAATATCATTTTGGGTGTCCAATGGTTGATTACATTGGGGAAAGTCACCACTGATTGGAAGGCTTTGCAAATGGAATGGGAGGACATGAAGAGTGGTAAACCTCAAGTGATCCAAGGCATGCATACTTATCCCTCACCTAGCACTTCCACACAAACAACAGAGATGGATTTGCGCAGTGGAAGTAAGGATCTCACAGTCCCTTCTCTTATGTTCATGAGAATTCTGCAGGGGACATTCCTATCTAGTGGAAAACCACCTGGGAGGCCACCAGATTCAGATCTTGTGGGAGAGGCCTCACAAAGTGCTACTCCAAATCTAGATCCAAGAGGGATTGGAACAATGGGAGACCAAGCTACAGTGCTGGAGGGTTTGGGACAGCTCAAGAGTGAGGGTGATCCTCTCACTACATCACTATCACCCTCTCTCTTTTCTAGATCTGTGTTGTGGGAGGAGAAGAATGGGAGGATTAGCCTTCCAACACACATCTTTGGCATGAGAGATGTCAAAGAAGAGATCAACAACATGATAGTAACTTCCATGGATGTATCATTAGTGTTGTCATTGTTGAACAGTGTGGATCTGTATTGGAAATCTCAACTGCTTGTAGAGTATTCCAAATATCTCCACACATGTATGATACTAGATGACATGCAGCAAGAAGAGGGCTAATTAGTCAAAGGGGGAGTCATCTATCGTCATGGTAGGGTCTTCTTGGCTAGAGCTTCCAAGCTCAAGTAGAAGATACTACAAGGGGCACACAAAGAATTTTTTCTTAACCATATGCATTCAATGAAGATCTACACCCTGATCATGAGGAGCTTTGATTGGGAAGGCTTGAGAGAGGAACTACATCAGCACTTTCAAGAGTGCATGAGATATGTGGAGTTGGGACAGCCAATGGACTCTATGCAAGAGTCATTTCAGCCATTTCTTCCTTCTTTTGAGAGAGGGGGAATTCCCATGCATAACTCCATGAGTATGAGAAAATTTGATGGTAAAAGATCTGTTCATGTAGAGCGAGATTTATTTTCTGATTTGTCACATTCTTTTACCATGTTTTTGCAAGATATGACTCCTAAAGGGAGTGATATATCATGTGTATTTCATGGCTTTTGGTGGGCCAATAGAAATTTTGAACTTGGCCACTCCCTTGTTGTGCAAAGGGAGATTTCTTTCCATGATGGGTGCTTTCCAAAGGCACCAAACATATCTGACACCTTCAGCCATGTTAAGATGACTCATGCAACAAATGTGTGGTGGGAATGCCACTTGCCACACCTTAATCTAATGCAGGCAGGGAATGCACTGCGCTAGCATCACATGTGGGATTTTGACCCACCTCCTCAAGCTCAGATTTATGTTCGCATATATGTAGTCTTGCTTCCATACTTGGATGATATAGTTGTACTATTTATGGGATTGTATGGAGGGAGGATGGGCAGTTTGTATGTACCACATGTAATGGAACTTCTCCCTGTACCTCATGCTACATGTTTTAGATGGAGCATTTCTCCAACCATGCTTATTTCTATTGAATTTTTCACTCCTGGTGGGATGGGCTATGCACATCTTATGTTGACCCTGGAGGAACAATTCATGATGTATTGGCTTGATGAACACTTGGCTTATGATGAGGACTTGATCATTGATGGTGTCATCAATGGAGGAGTGGAAGTACTATAGCTCTCACCCTATTAGTTGCTTGATGAAAAGAAACATTTTGGAGGGGAGAACTGTAAAATTCCTACTTAGCCTAAGCTAAGAGGAATATGAAATTTTGTCTCATTTCCTGTTGCATGAATAAATGAATAAAGGAGGACATGTAAAACTCCTAAAAGAATGAATAAATCAATGCCCATATGAACATGGATAAATCTGGGCCATGTAAACAAATCACTTGCAGGTGTGAAAGGGGTTTGAGCTATGAGACTGGATCAACCTTGACCAAATCTATAGCACTGTCTAGATACAATTCACCTCATGAAGGGACAACGCAGTTCTAGAAGGAGGCCCCTCATGTGAAAGGAGATAACTCATCAAGGTGGTTTAGGGTTTGCAAAGGCTTTCATCTTATAAAAGGAAGGGGAAGGTAGCAAGAGAAGGTTTTTGATTGTCTATATTTATGAGTATAATTTCTATTTAGATAAATACCATTCTTTTTTGTTCTGAGGAGAATAGTGTTGCTTAGCACTTGGGAGTTCCCATGCAGGGATTTCACCTCTTCCATTGAGGATTCTTGGAGGAGTCTTACTGATTTCATCCACTATTAGGCATTTTTCCAAGCACTAATTCCAACTACAATGCAGATCCTGTGAGGGTTTGGTTGCTTTTGTAGGCTGCAGCAAGTGGAACACTAGATTTGTTTAGATCTAGCTTGTACTGGTGCCTCTTCTCAGTGAGTGTGTCTTTTAACCTCCTGGAAGAGTGCATCAGTTTTTTGAGCTTTAGATTTGTATCTTGGCATCAGGCCAACCCATTTATTCAAGATACAACACAATTTTCCTTGAGGGACTGTGTTATTTTCAGTGGAGGTTTTACAAGGTGTTTTGATCCCACTTTTGATGAGAGATCTCTGGTGCTGGGCTTTGCCTTTCAATTTGGTGATCCATGGATTAGCTTGCTGATCCATGTTCTATTTATATCTGATATGTTTTAATGTAAAGTCATCTTCATAAATTTCTGAATATTATTGTAGATCTGCTACTTAAAACTCAGATCTACTCTTTGTATTGCATGATTTGATCAAAACCCCAAGGGGATCTTGTAATAGAGTCTTTCTAGTGTACAGATCTGAAATGGATCCAATATTTTGTACACAGATCTTCTATAGATCTGAAGTGTAACATTTAGCTACTGCAGCTCCATAAAATAACGCTGTGAAGCCATTTTGCAGTTTATACATATGTTGAAGCCTTCTTTTCTGAAGATTTATTCCTCTCTTGTCTCCTGTATTATACTATATAATGTAAGGGCATCATTATAAATCTGATTTGCTAATGTATATTAAAAATTTGATCTTATTTGATGGCCTCCTGCTCATACTTTCCAAGACTTCGTTATTTCTGAAGTAGTTTGTTGTGCATAGCTGCAGCCCCTCTTGTAGGGTGTTTTTCAGCTAGACTAGGTGGTCAGAGATCTGTTTACCACACTTAGCTTGATTTGTTTTTAATCCCATTTTGGATCTAGACTCCAGATCTACTGATATAAGGGATCCAAGGGCTACAAACTCATTTATGTGCATAGCTTTCTCAGGAGTGCGTTAATTCAGCAGGCTTGCTGTGCAATCCCAATTTCGAGATATTACAACTAATGAACAGATTAGTCATGCAGATTTATTCAAAGAATGACTTGACCAAAAAGCATAATTTTTCTCCTTATTTTTAGAGCTTTGTTAAAAATTAAAAAGGATTTGAAGCGCACTTTTATCTCTTTTTTGAGCTTCGATAACAGTGAAAAAGGAACCCATGGAGTCTTCTTTCAGCTCTTTTCAGACTCCGATAATGTGAAAATATTTCCAACCACTTGTCTTTTCGAGCTCGTAAAAGTATGTGAATCGATATCTACTCAGTATAAATTTAACCCTTTTCTGGACTGAGATATATTATTTACAAAAAAGGAATACCTTGGTTAAACATGACCAAAGAGGTTCTCTCAGATATTATTTTACACTTTTTTCGGATCTGAGTGACAAATTTACGAAAAGGTACTTATGGAGATTTATTTCGTCCTCTTTTTCAAACTCTCTAAATATGAAAAAGGACAGGGTTGTCACTGTCATTAAGCTCATTAAAACATAAAATAGTGACAGGCTTGTCGATCATGACAAGAATCGAGTTTCATTCATTGCTAGACTCGTTAAATTATTAAATAGCGATACTTTATTCGCCCGAAGGGTTGAATTATAGATCAAGCAAATGTTACCCTCCTCAAGCTTGTTAAAAAATAAAGAGGTACTGGTCGAAAAATGACCCGAGAAAATTTTGGAAAAGTGAGCAAAATTTCTTTATGGTAGCAAGTCGCTCTTGAACATGACACTTCCTTCACTCCATGTCTATCACTGTTTGGGTTGGGTAATCATCTTGTTGGTTCATTCACACCTATGGTTCATCATATCTTCACTTATGTTTTGGGTCAATGTTTCCAACTCATCACAGTGTCGCCGATATGTTCAAGAGAAGTCATCCAATGAATAAACTCATCCTTCTACAATACTCGTAAACCTTTATTCTCATGACCGTCATCCCTGAAAATTGCTATATCAATTCCAACCCTTGTCTCCAAAATCACTAACTCTCGTTTCACAATAAGGTGGCTTCCTGTCGATGACAAAACAATATCCAAGAATTTCACTTAGAAACATCAGATTCCAGTGCCATGAGGCTTGTTACCGCATCAACAAGATCCTCGCTTCTGGACCTTTTTCTGAAAGATTTTTTTTGGCGTTCGACATCAAATCATCTATTCACGCCTTACAAAATGTACTGCAGTACCTTGAGGACCATTTTCATTAATGGTGGTTCTCTCTCGTTTGTTAACATCTCACATCATGGGCTAGTAATAAAATGATGTCTTTCCATGTTTAACGACAAATCATATATTCGCATGGATAGACTTGTAGCTGAATGATCGAGTGAATGAGATAAGAAGACCCTGGATCTAGTTTCAGCCATAAAGGCTATGATTTTAGGATTTTTGTACACATTATCTGTACGGTGACCTTACATACAGATTTTCATCTGAACATGGGCCTATATATGTATGCATGTCTGCATTGAGCATCATTCCAATGTCGATGACTTTCTGAATTATGTACATGTTATTAGATTGTTTAGGTGGTGAACATGGGAATGCCTACCCTCAGAAATTATGATCAAAGAGGATATATCATGATGTAATGTATTGTAATATTGATGCAGGTGACCACTCCATTTCATCTCCAAACCATCACAGTGTAAAGAATCTCAATCAAATGTTTTTATTATTATGACCTCATGCTTTAGGGGGAAATTGTTATAGTTCAATTTAGGCATCATTCCCAATGACTTGGTTAACTATACATCATCTCTAGGACCAATGACTAAGGGTATATCATCCCCTATCATTTCAATTTGCCACATGCCCTAAGACAAGAACAAGACAAATCAAGCATGACTTTCATCAAGAAAAGGTTTCCAAGGTTTGAAGTTTATTATATAGCATATGAGAGCTCACCAACGCTGCCTCTAAGGGGACTAAGTGCATTGCATATGCAGGTAGCCCCATGCAAGGATGCTCTGCAAATCACTTCCCGACATCTATGGGTGTGTTGGTAACATTGGGAGTGAAATTCTCATTGTTCTGGAATCTCCATTTGGCCAGTGCCTTCTAGAAGAGTTCACATGTGTCAAGCTTTGAATCCAAGTGTCCATTTGACATCTACAAGATTGGGAACATGTCTTGCCTATTATTGGAAATTCATTGATTGTAAAACAATCTTCAGCTCCTCTATAAATTGAGCACATATCTGATTGTTTGATAAGGAATAATTTGAGTAGAGAAATGCTGGTGGATTTTCAATTGAGATTTAGATTTGTGTAACAACTACTGGAGATATTTATACTGTGATGGGGCTAGGGATGTTGCTGGAATGGTCACTTAAAATCAGTCATTAGATTGTAACCTCTCCTTCTGTCATCAATAAATAATACAGCTTACTTTTCCCTATATGCATCTGTATTAGATTTGATTTTTTATATTGTAAGATCTTAGTTGATGTATATGGTTTATGATTTACTGATTTAGCTAACTAACTTGAATAGAAATCTGTATTATTGTTATCTTCTGTTGTTTTAGTGTTATTTATTGCAGGAAGCATTTTGCACAAACCGCTTGAATTTGAAGCTACAACGGAAGTGACAAAAGGAGCCATTTAGAAGAGCTTGGATTACAAGTAAGCTTCTAATCATTTATGTGTGTTTGTTCTGAGTTAGGAGAAGTAGTTGTATAGTATTTAATCTATTTTTATAGACTATCACCTATCTAGGGAAGCACGTTTTATCTGAAATTCAAAATTCTGTCCAACACCCCTCATCTGTAGCTGGTATCCATGAGCCTCTCTACCCTCCCGGCTCGGTTCCTCCTGGCCTTAACCATCTCGGAGCTATCCTGCCTGGCCATTACCTCTCCGGTCAAATATCATTCCTAGCTTCCCCTCCTGGAGTATTTTCGGTACCTGTTATGGCTACCTTATCCCTTCCTAACCTAACCCTGGGGATCCCAATCTCGTACATTGATCCCCCAGCCACTATCGCACCTAGTCAGCCCAAACCTTATCTTGCTTTGACCTCGGTTCAACCGGTCCCCATGACCCCTCCCTCTGCTACCGTGCCTCAGCCACCTCAACAGGAACCTCCTCCTATTGTGACAGCTTCAGGTGAAGGGGGAAAAGCTCGCAAGAAGGCACCTAAGAACAAGGCTGCCAAACAAACTTCATTTCTCCTCAGCCTCCAAATCGTACCCCCCTGTGTGCTTTGTTTGATGTTGTCGGTCATGCCACCCATCATTGTCCTGAATTGCCTCATATCAAGCCCATGGTTAATGTTGTGTTCCCTAATTCTACGGTCCCTAAAGCCTCTGTTTCTTCCTTGACTGCAGCCAAGAACCCTAATACTATTCACACCAACCAACCTTGTGCTTTGTGTGATCTCCATGGCCATTATACCCACTATTGTCCCCGCCTCACGCATTACCGTGCCTCTTTGGAAGTAGTTCGGGAGTACGAGCTTGAACAGAACCAGTCTGCCTCTCCCATCCTTGCGTAGTATGCTTTAGGCCAGCTTGAGGATTTACTCTCTCCCATATAAATTCCCCCTCCTGATTTCGAGATGATGGAGCCCGCGGCCACCATCCTCTACCTATCATCATTCATGAGATCCATGGTGGAAGCTCCCTTTGAGACTTCCCCTTTTGTTTCGCTCGACCTCCCTTTAGCGATCACCTTGGGCTCAACATCAGTGGATCCCTTATCTGCTTTTTCTTCTGTCATCCCCCGTAAAGATGCGCATGTGAACCTTTCTTCTCACGATGATGAGTCAGGTAGCTTTGATGTGTCATGTGGTCTTTCTTTCTCTAGTCACCCCATCTTCTATTCTGATGATGACATCATGGAAGCCTTTTCCACCCCTAACTTCATCTTTCCCGCCCATAAGCGGAATGGCACCATCCATGTCTATGGTGACTTTCATGACCTGAGCACATGCTGCCCCCAAGGTAGCTCCCACACACCACCTACCTGTCGATGTGCGGGTGGTAGAAATCCTACCTAGAGCACTCCCACTAGCAGTGTTTGTTCAATTATACCTTATGCTCAAGTTTCCAGCATTGTTCATAATCCTCTCATTTGTTGTCTTGTGGCACCTTTCAGATGGAGCCCCCATCCACATCTTATATCGGTTATGCTGATGGTGAAAATCGCTACTCCTGGAATCTAACCTCAGTAGGTTGGGCCATTTTTACCCCCTTACATTCGCTTGTTCTCTCGAACGATGTATGCATTGGTACTGCCACCATTAACCAGGCCGAATATGATGCAGTGCGAGGTTTATTAGCCAATGCACTTTCCCATCGCATCCTTCACCTTCATGTTCATTTAGATTCCCTACTTCTTGTCATGCAATTGAATGGTGTCTATCGTGTGCATATCCTATCCTTTTTAGAAGATATTTACGAGTGAAGATTTTGATGTGTGAATTTGAAATCATTACATTCAGTCATGTACCTAGAGCATAAATCACTATGTAGATAGCATTGCAAATAGTATTCTAGATTGGCACTTAGCACACGCATTTAACACAAGACAATAACATAAAACCATCAAAACGATGCATATCCATTATATGTGTCGTATAAAATGTTTTAAAGTCCATTAAATCTGATACATATGACATGCCCATAGCATGTTATAAAAACTCAAAACTGGGGGCACCACCTGCCCCTACACATAATCACTATCTGGAGGATCTTGCACCAATGGCTCTGCTCCTACGGCTTGTATATCGCGCATCCCCTATCCGGCCATCTCCATGCACCGCATGACCCCTTGCCACTCCGAGGGTAGACCAATACATGGCTCTATGTACTGGTCATCCAAGTCTTGCTAGCCACGCTCTGAAACACCGGTCAGAAGCCTCTCACATCTACGATGAATGTCCTCCAAGAGGGCCATTGCATCCTCATTTTGTGGTGCTCTCGATCCACTAGGTCCTGCAGCTCCTGAAACTGCAGGTAGTCCCATATACCCGGCCAATTTTACCGGTGTTGTATCTACATATTAAAAGTGAACGAATCAATACCATATACAATATTATGAAACTTTAAAATTCACATAAAATATTAGCAACTTGTCACTTACCATCGGGCCCCCATACTCGACCAGGCAGCAATGGCGAGTTTGGGTCCCCATGATAACTCATCCCACTATAGGGATAGTCATCTATGTACAGTGGCATCTGATCCCAATGACCAAAGAACTCGAGTCGGAACACCCGAACGACCACCCCACCTCCTCCTCTGCATAGTATCCACCCCCACCGGTGCATCTTGGGCTCCCTCGGGCCCCCATCCTAGATCTGTATGCGAGGTCGAAATGTCAGGATCTTCTCAAAGAAGAGAGAGAACAACATTGTGCCATATGCATAGTCACGGTTCACTTGCCGCTTGCATAGCGACAACTATCGTTTCAATGACGATGGCATCATTTGGGCCTACCCATAGTAGGTCCCACTCAACACATTCTCAACAAGCATCATTTGACCCCCAGTGATGTGGTGGAGTACCTGGTTTCCCAAGATCCACTACGACCATAGCATGTATCTCTAACCTCTTTAGATCCCTAATCAGTATTTTTTTCCCCTTGACATGGATACTTGGTTGAAAATGGTGCTCTACAAACTCCATGATGTTTCGCCCTCGCGGTAACACTGGCTGCGTATTCCCCACCATCTGAAGCGGTGGGAGACCAGTCAGAAAAAATATATCCTAGAATGTCAACTCGATCCAGTGCCCCTGCACTATAAATACCTCATGGTCCGAATCCCAGTAACTGACAATCCGAGCCAACGAGGGCTCCCCATCTCTCATCAAAGGGTTCTCCACAAATTTTAGGACCCCAAACCTGGCCAATGCACTATGGACACCATGATCCTCTCGATCTTCGACCGTAATGTGTCCAAGTATCTCTCTCTCTCTAGTTGATCCTCAATTCTACCATATCTGTACAAAACCATCATATTTTTTAGTGTATAGAAAGGAAAGACTACTTTCAAACATAAAAACCTAGCTCTCAGCCAAAAAACAACACAAAAATACCCCTCTCTGTCAGGTCGCACTTTTCAGGAAAAATCCTTGGACAGGTCGCATTTTTCTTCCCAAAACCTTCTACCTAGGTTACAGATATTTCCCCAAAATGTGCAACCTGGCCATGAAGAGGAGAAGGGATCTGTTTCTGAGCTCTAGGCACGTAACCTGAACTTTCAATCCACTGAAATGAAAGAGAAGGGTTAGGCTTCTTACCTGCAACTGATGGATCTCGAATCCAATGGTCGGTTTGACCGCTACGATCACCGCAAGATTTAGGGCCTTCTCTCCTCTCTACATTCACCACAACTACGCTTGCAAATGAATGAATTTGGAAGGAAAATGCCTTATTAAAAGAGAAACCTCAGATTTTTCTTTCGCCCGCTGTGGCCAAACCGTAGCTCAGTTTGACAAACCGTCGGTATCATTGGAAAGCTCTCACCGAGCTATCAAATGGGTATCTATTAGTTTTTTGTGATTTGATACTTCACCAGGACACACTTTTTCCAAGAAGGGTCACTTCACCACTCCTCAAAATCAAATTTCTTCACTTGCAACACTTGTACTTAGGGAAACACTTTGCCTCCATACTTGTCCATGCTAGTGTCGATTTTCGTCGTGAGTAACCATCTTGTACTTATGTCTTTATGGTCCCCACCAGACCTTTTCTATGTGGAAGCATCATCGAGTCACCCTTGTTTAGAGCATCTGATTTGAGTCATCATCACATCCATGGAGTCTATCCTGAGTCCCTTTGTATCCCGCTATAGTCCTCCATCCTTCATTTCTTGGTTCCTCTCTCGTGTCGCACATTATGGCCTTCAATCCTATTGTCCCCTGTCCCCTTTGATATTGTGTCAGTTGCTGCCAAGTCATCCATGTCCTTCATGCTCTAACAAGGGAAGTTGTCAGCCCACTACTCAATACCCCCATTCCATCATCATCCCTGGTGTCAGTTTGTCATTCGCTCTACTACTATCTCTCGTGCCTTAGTTGAGGATCCCTTATTGCCTCACCTATGGTGGACCTCCTTTTGTTGACATCAACTCATTCATTCTAGAAGACAGGTCTAAAGGGCGATGTACCTGGGTTCCAGCTTCCACTCTTGTTCGGTGCCTCGGATCAGGCAAAGAGACTCCTTATTGCCCTTTGACTTGATTTTTTCTCAGCTCTAGCTCATTACGGCATGATCGATATCCATATACTTGATGGTTCAGTGATGCAGTAGGTTGTACTGGTGATTTCTGGGTGTGTGTGAGATGTTTCAGCCCTCATGAGGGGGTGGCCCTTCAGGTAGCCCCCCACATGCCCAGATGACCTCTTCATCACAAAATTCGATGCAAATCCAGAGATTTGATGGTTTCAACCTCAACCACTTGCAATGCCCTTTATTTTGCATGTATCATTCATATTTTTAGAGCCCTCTCCTGTTTACAGGGCCTCTTTGGTTGTACTTATATCTCATGTACTCAGATATTATTGTATAAGTCTTGGTTGTTATCCCAGGCATAGTATTTATGTGGGATCCATTATCATGTTTTTATCTAGCTCATGTTTCTACCAGCATGTACTATATATTTCAGTCCCTTGATTACTGGAAGCATTATTCTTTGTACTTTGTCTCGACGGGCATAGGTATGCCTCCCCCGCCTCTTATAGCACAGGTACTCACTCATAAAAGAGATTTGTCACACCTGTAAGTATTGCCTCCTCAGGGTCTTGTCCTCTAGCACTTTGGTCTAGCTGATATTTCTCTCTTTGACTTCCCCTTCGATGTCTAGTGATTAAGTTCTTACAACGTACTTCAGTCATACGATTAGCTCCTAACACTCGCATGCTGGGGGGAAATCTGTTACACCAATTTTTGGTCATCTAACCTATTACTATTAGATGGACCAAAGTACACCATTTAAGACCAATTTTACCCTTAGTAAAATTTTCTTTCACTATGAAAAATAACTTAGTAATCCCTAATTTATTAAGTTGTTTATGGTCTAAATAGGAAACCCCATGAGGAAATATTGAATAAATCCATATTTGTTTGATTTTCCTCAAGGAATAATTAGTTAAATAGTAGTTTAATTAATATTCCTAGTCATATTTAATCCAAAACAGGAAAATTAATTAGATAAATCATTATTTATCTTATTATTTTCTAGGAATGATTATTTAAACCTTATTTAAATAATATTCCTTGTTAAATTTGACTAAATCGTTTACAAATAATTGAGTAAATCACTGTTCATTTAATTATTACTCAACCACATCCTTAAAATAATAAATAAGTCATTTATCTGTTTATTATTTACAAATAAAGGGATTTGACCAAATTAAAATTCTTTTTCCCTCCAACAAATATAATAAAATATTCCATAAAAGTTGGATCTAGATTTGGTTAATAATATTTTAATCATGCACCAATATCTAGACTAACTCAATATTTTGTTATAAATAGAAGGGTTTTTCCATTCACTCATTACCTTTTGTTGCCTAAAGATCACTATGGATCTATACTTTTGGTTTGACTTTGATCCTCCATCATTGTCATATTTTGCTACCATTTTTCTTGTGAGCTCCCTTTGAGTTCCATTTTTTGTCTGGGTTTTCTACACCATCAAGAGAGAGAGATCTTAGATTTGAAGTGCTGAGGACATACAAGAACCCATCCCATTGAGGGGGACTGGTAACATATTTCTATGTTCCCTTCCCAGGTGTCAAAACTACAAAAATTCTTTAAAAATATTCTTGTCTTGTCTATTGGATGCATGGAGCAACTCTTGCTTTTATTTACTGCTTAATGTCTTTTACTGCATAGATCTAGATTTTGTAGCATTTATCTTGGTTAACTAACTACATATCTAAAGAAATTGGCAGCCATCTTTGATGTTAGGGCTATTTTTTATGCACATCTAAAGTGAGCTTTTTTCGTACACTTGCGATTAGAATTCTTCCTAACACTAAAAATAAAAATAAAATAAAATATAAAATACAAAACTAGTATTTATAATTATAGTTATAATTAATAATAAAACCATATATATTCATGTTAGCTCCAGATCTATTAAAATTATAGAGGGATCAAATCTCTTGAGATGCAAACTTCTTTTAAAGTAAAAGGATATTTGCAGCGTCTATAGGGATCAAATCTCTTGAGATGAAAACTTCTTTTAAAGTAAAAGGAGCTTTGGTCCCTCTTGATACATCAAGAATTAAGATGAATCTAGGCTAGTATGATAATATCTTGTAATGTGTTATGGTTCTGTAATATTTAATATTGGAAGAATAAATCATAGAAGACAGCATCAAAACCACTTGGAAGTTGGGATCTAGCCCTGCCAGCTTCAGAGAGGGATCTCTCTTTAAGATTTAACTTAGTTTTAAATAGGTATTAGGCTATTTATGACTGTGCTTGGTGATTGCTTGATTTTAATTGATTTGGTTGATTAAATATTTAATTTCCCATTGGGAAATGGAGTTAAAACATAAAACTATATTTTGCATCAGTTTTCAAAAGAGTTATAATAGGGAAATCTAGGTTGCAATTATTGGACTCTTTTAGATTTTTAAATGAATAATGGATATCGCAGAAGAGTGAATTTCAGTTGATACTGGAAAGAATTTAAGTATTTTTCAATCTGACTTCAAGTAGAAAACATTTAAATTTTAAAAGCAAACAGAATAAGGTGTTTTAAATAGCATTTCCTATTCATCACACTTTATGTTTTACAATTAAGAATTCTGATAAATAGAGTAAAGAAATAATAATGAAAAACACAGAAATAGTAGAAACACTTCACCAGTAATTACACTACATGAATTCACAAAGAAGTTTTTGTATTATTGATGCTCCAGCAAAAACTTGGAATTTACAATCATGTAGTAGGAAAAATATGTTCAGAAATCAACCTCTAATACTTCAAACAACAAAGTATTTATAGTAAAATTTACAAAATTGATTACAATAAATGTTGTCTCAACAAACAGTGTATTATTAGCCTAAATCTAAAAATAAACTCTAATTGTTACAAAAAATAGGCTCGATGTGGGTGATTTGGCTTTCTGGCACTGTTTTCAAGGATTCAGTTGATGAGTAAGCCTATTGGTAGGTTGCGCTGGCCTGGCTGTAAAGGGTCCTCTATAGCTGGAAGTTTTAGCTTCTTCCTTAATGCTGCTATGTCAAAAAATTTCTTTTTAATCACCTCTTTTGCAGCTTTGATATTGGAGGGATCATATCCAATCCTTATCACTAAGTCTTCCAAAGACTTAATCCTTGAATCCTTGGCCAAAGAAGATATTTTTCCATCTTGGCTGTGATTGGATTTTTTCTAAAGAAACCTGCAACTTGGACAAACTTATAGCAGTGTTAGTGAGTGTAGATGAAATTATTTCACCTGTCTTCTTATGCATATCCATTTGATCAATGGGATGTATGTCTTTAATATCAAATTCAAATGTAGTATTTTTATAATCTGACAGATATATAGACTTGAAATTTGTACTTGAAAATATCCCATCACCTTTCCTAGAATAGGCAGTAAACAATCCCTCTGAGGCTAAAGTACAGTTCAGCTGATTATATCTGTGGTCTTCCAAATTATTCTTAATTTAATCTCCCTTTCAATGCTCAAAAATCATTCTTTCACTACACTGTAACAAATTGTCTTTGAGTTTAGATAACTGTGGCGATCAGCCTTGACTGAGTAACCAGGGAACATTAGAGAATTGTGGTTTGTATTTAGAAAATAACAGATGATAGACTTGATGAAATGATCAGCCTTCACTAAGTGGGCCATAGACTAATTACAACAAAATATTTTGAACTATATGTACGACCACATGAACAATTAGAAGTTAGGTATAAATTCTTGGGGAGCATTGGTGCATGTTGGTAAAAATAGTGGGACTGCATTTTTGGACTATATGTGAAGTCTATTTTAGGCACATTCCTAAAAATAGGGAAGTCAAATATTATTAGCCCTTAATAATATTTGGACTCTAAACAACAGTTTACTCTCTTGGAGCACTTCAGTTCGAGCTACAGAAGTGGCTCATGCATCTGACAGAGGAATTACGCTATTCCTAGGGGTTTGATGGCATCATGCATGGTTGACTTCAGTTAGGACTTCAGTGGCAAAAGTTTGGTGGAGTTAATGAGACAGCTAGTGGAGTTGTGTTCGGTTTAATTTAGTTGAACTGGTTGAGATTAGTTTAACTAGCTAATCAACTAGTTATGAGTGGAGTGAATTAAATATTATTTAATTCATAAATTAGTAACTCATTATTCAACTCAAGAACACATCAGTTCACTACAGTGCATGGACAGTTCAGTGGAGACCAGTGAAAGAGGTAGATGAAAGGGTGGAGTTAGCTATCGGTGGCGACATCAGTTGTGCATGAGATTTGCACCACACTTGGAGGAATTGCCCATGATGATTGCGCTGTCAAGCCAAGGAGATTCTAACCTTGGATCTCTATATGAAACGAGGCTGTATTGGCGAGCAAGACAATTGGTGAGTTTAGACAATGTTGTTCAGCCCGAGCTGGTTGTGTAATAACTTTGAGAAAGTGCGAGCAGCTGTGGAGTATTATGCTGAGAGTTTGTTACATGATTTCTCCATTATAATATACAAAATAACTGTGGGGTTTTCAGCTATAAGCTTTCCCCATACATACTGTGTTAATGTGTATGATGATTTGATGTGCTATCGCTTGTTTTATTTCCGCATGTGTGATGATCTGAGTGGAAGAGATTATGTGTTGCATATAAATTCAAATTGTATGTGATCGGGATAGTCTCGGTGGATAATTAATCATTATTCAGCAAATTTCTACATGGTATCGGAGCTATTGAAGTTCAGATTGATCATCACAGTGATTACAAACTTATTTCGGTAGACAGAGTCTACATGCGGGCCAGGTAGCCTCCGGATTCATCTTTCTTGGGAAAGTGAATGTCACAGTAAATACTTGCTAGTCGTCTACATGCTAAATAATTTGTTCTCTGAGATCTAGAGCGTTGAGCTTTTGAGGTGAATTCTAATTTTGCGTGGTTGTTTTCTTGGTGCCAGTGTTGAAAATGTCTTTCAACGGTTTGCGACTCGAATATGCTCTTGAAGGCAGATCGAATTATGTTGCATGGAAGGATCGCATGGAGGCAGTATTAGAAGATAATGGTCTGAAGGAGTTCGTAGATACGGATGTCCAAAAGCCCACTGATCCTGTTGAAGTCGATGCATGGCAAAAGAAGATGGCGAAGTGTCGAAGGATCCTGTTGGAGGGCGTCAAGGATCATATTGTATCCAGCCTGCATGGAAAGGCTTCTCCATATTTAATGTGGAAAGCTTTGACGGATCTATTCTAGAGTAAGAGCGACCAAAGGAAGCTGGCGCTCAAAGATAAGCTCGGGAACATCAAGATGGAGAAAGGCGACAGTATCGCCAAATACCTCACGAAGTTCACTCAATGCAGAGATGAGCTGGGAAGTGTGGGGGTGACTGTCGAAGACGAGGACATGGTCGACCTGGCTCTCCTT